>CAUYQU010035783.1:0-15098 GCA_963574635.1 Cheracebus regulus
GGGTGTACCTTATGCTCTGCTGAGGCACAGGATCAGAGAAATAAAGAGACAGGACACAGAAGTACAAGGAAAACGCAGCTGGGCTCAAGGGGCCACACCACCTATGAGCGGAGTCAGGCGAGGCCCCGAATGTCCAGAAGCGTGAGTATTTATTGTGTACAGGTTAGGGGGCAGGGCAGTGAGTGAAATCATCTTTAAGGATAGTGATAGGGTCGTGAGCAATAAAACAAGGGGTCCATTCCCATTAGTTCACCTAGGCTAGGAGGTGGACAGTGTGCAGCAAGGCGCCCGTTCCCATCAAGGCAAGGGCCGTGTGCAGTAAGGGGTCCACCCCCATTAGGTTACGGAGGCTTGAAGGTGGGCCATGTGCAGTGAAGAGCGTGCAGTGTGCAGTACTTCTATCTATGGGCAAACTACTTCTAAGAAGATTTATGGGGGGATGCTTTAAGTCACACAGTAGTGATAGAGCTGTCAGGGTTACCACCACCTGCTGGCAGCTTCCAATGAGTTCTATGGGAAGATGCTTTTCAAGCAGCACTGTAGCAAGAGCTGATAAAGTTCACAGTCACCAAGGTGGTTTGCAGGTCTGAGGGCAGCCTTCCACAAGAACTGGAGCAGGGTCCTACAGTTCCTTTGTCAGGAGGAGTGGCTCTTGCCCCAAGCCTGCCATACAGTGGGTATCTTTACAATACTGAACGCTGCCGCCTGGGCCATGGATTCTTGTCCTGGTATAACTGTTTTTCCCTTAAATCATGCTCTGCACTGTGTCTGCTCTAGGCATTCCTCTGATTATAAACTGCTTATTCCTTAATTCATGCTCTGTACTGTGTCCACTCTAGGCATTTCTCCGATTATGAACCAAGATATAATTATATATATGTAGGGAAATATTCTTTAGGCACTCTTATTATGAACTATTATATGATTATATATAGAGGATTATATACAGGGATTCTTCAAGCCATAATTCTATAAACTAATATATGATTATATAAAGGATTATATAAAAAGAAATAGCTGAGTAGTAACACTCTAAAGTGAGATATTCCTCATGCCCTAACTGTGACAGGGTTCTGCTTAGGTCTCTTTCCTCGGTTCCTACATGGGGGGTTACCCACAGTTTTCATTCCTTTCATCCTGAAAACTAGGGAAATATCAGCAAATAGTGATGTTCTGGGTTTCTGGTTTTCTTCCTCTGACCCTACTTACAATTGCCAGTGCTGCTTCAATTTCATCTGTAAAGTTTTGTGTACCCTCACATCCCCATTTAATCACTACTAAAAGTAAGTCCAAATTTGAACCTCAAGTCCACACTAAACAACTGAATGTTTGGATACCACTACAGAGTTAAAATAATAACTAATGGACCAGGTACAGTGGTCCATGACTGTAATCCCAGCACTTTGGGGGGTGCTGAGGTAGGAAGATGCCTTGAGCCCAGGAGTCTGAGGCTGCAATGAGCTATAATCGTACCACTGCACTCCAGCCTGGGTGGCAGAGCAAGACTCTATCTCTTAAAAAAAAAAAAAAAAAGTTCATGTCCTTTGCAGGGACATGGATGAAGCTGGAAACCATCATTCTCAGCAAACTAACACAAGAACAGAAAACCGAACACTGCATGTTCTCACTCACAAGTGGGAGTTGAACAATGAGAACACATGGATATAGGGAGGGGAACATCACACACTGGGGCCTGTCAGAGGGTAGGGGACAAGGGGAGGGATAGTATTAGGAGAAATACCTAATGTAGACGATAGGGTGATAGATGCAGCCAACCACCATGGCATGTGTATACCTATGTAACAAAGCTGCATGTTCTGCACGTGTACCCCAGGACTTAAAGTACAAAAAAAGAATAATAACAAAGCACAATGTATGCTGACATTCTCTGAATTTGTTAGTGTATGAAACGACTGATTATAATTTTATTCCTTGTACTTTTTATGTTCATGGGAAATGTATGCATACAGAGGATACAAGTTTTTGGTGACTCTACCCCTTATAAGGGGAAATTGTTAATGTAAGGAGAAAATCCATAAGGATATTTTTATGGAGCATATTTTTTACTGCATTGCTGAACTGTAGCCAGATTTTGTCAGGGAAATAAGAACTTGTTGTTTGCCTAGTTTCAGGGAACTGCTGGCTCAGTGTTCAGTTTTCATTCCACAAATCCATGACTCACGAATAAATGACCTGGATAAATGAACACAGAAGATCTCGCTTGCAGCTGGCAATTACCTTACCTTTTGATGACACTCATTCTATTCTGCATCTGGAAATTCCCTTTTCACTTTCAGTCTGTATAAATGGATGTCACCCTGAAAGTTTAAACACAACCCCTATTTCTTAGCCAAGACTGTTCTGAACAATGCTGTTTACTAATTAGCTCAATTACAGTTTCAATTCTGAAGCCATTGCTATGTGCCTGTGGTGTTTGAATGTTCTTATAACTTTCTTTACATCTCTGGGGCTTCCCTTCAGGGCCTGTTGTATGCCAGTTTGCAAACAACGTGATCAGTTTTGTCTAGGAAGAGAAACTTCTCTTTACATTTGACTGAGTTATATGCAAACTAATTTGGATAAATACTTTTTGAACGCTTGTGTTTTAGGGGGTTTGCTGTGTTCTGCAAATGGTGAAAAAAGTAAGACACAGTCTTTATGTCTTTCAAATTTTGGCCAGGGGCCGTGGCTCACACTTGTAATCCCAGCACTTTGGGAGGCTGAGGCGGGGTGGATCACTTGAGGTCAAAAGTTTGAGACCAGCCTGGCCAACAAGGTGAAACCCGTCTCTACTAAACATGAAAAAAAATTAGCCCGGCGTGGTGGTGCATGCCTATAATTCCAGCTACTCGGGAGAGGCTAAGGCAGGAGAATCACTTGAACCCAGGAGGCGGAGGTTGCAGTGAGCCAAGATGCCACCACTGCAATCCAGCCTGGGCAGTAAGAACGAAACTCCATATCAAAAAAAATTTGTGGTCTAGCTGTTAGATAAACATTAACAGGAATAATTATGAAACTATGTGATATAACAAAAGTATTCACAAAATGCTTGAGGAGAAAGGAGAAGGGGACTTGTTCTGTCTAGTAGAAGAGTGGGAAGATTTCAGGAAAGACTTTCTCTTAGATCTGTGGTCCCCAGATGTGGGTTCCAGGATTTTATATTTTACTTAGTTTAAAAATTTTTTTATTTCTTTTTCTTCTTCTACCTTGATCCTAGGACTTCAGATAATAGAATTTTAAATGACTTGCAGCAAAATGAAAAAAGAAAAAAAAAGAAATACAGTGATTTAAAAAAAGAGAGATAAATTCCATAAGTTAACTTTATGATTTCCAAGAATTGTTTAGCCTGAAATTATGTTACTTCCATCTGTTTTTTGTTATATTGCCCTTTATGAAGTCATGATAATATGGATTATAACATGTTTTCTTTCACTGCAAAATGATACCACTAAGGAGTTAAAATAATAGATAATGGGCCAGGTACAGTGGTTCATGCCTACAATCTCAGCACTTTGCGGGGCTGAGGTAGGATGATGCTTTGGAGTTTGAGGCTGCAATGAGCTATGGTCGTGCCATGGCACTCCAACCTGGGTGACAAAGTGAGATTCCATCTCAAAAATAAATAAATAAAAAGAAAAAAATGTATCCTTGCTTTTTTCCTTTTCTTTTTTGAGAGGGAATCTTGCTCTGTCGCCCAGGCTGGAGTGCAATGGCGCTATTCGGCTCACTGCAACCTCTGCCTCCCGGGTTTGAGCGATTCTCCAGCCTTAGCTTCCAGAGTAGCTGGGATTACAGGTGTTCACTGCCATGCCCGGCTAATGTTTTGTATTTTTAGTAGAGATAGGGTTTCACCATGTTGGCCAGGCTGGTCTCGAACTCCTAACCTCAGGTGATTCACCCACGTTGGCCTCCCAAAGTGCTGGGGATTACAGGTGTCAGCACCTGGCCTGTGCTTGCTTTTTAAAACTGGTTTTGGATGCTTTTCTTGTATGTGTCTGGGGGAGTGAGTGGGAAGGTGAGTAGTAGGAAAGAAAACTTGTGCCCACAGGGGCAGAGAATGTGAACTATAGTGTGGAAAGCAGCTGTTGCCAACATAGAAAGGAAAATGATTTGGGAAGGGTTTCCCCCATAAAATCTTGTACAGTTGAGGTAAAATTACACCTGAAGAATGCAAACCTACTTGTGTCTAGGAGTTAGGCTGAAAAATAAAAAGGACCTTTGTATATACGGGTCTTTTTTCCCTCTGATATTTTGCAAGGAGAAGAGAGAAGGAATGAGCCATTGGATCCGGGTGTCTGAGCAAGTCAGCAGTAATAGAATCTTTAACTTGGCCACGATGAAGGCCGACTGTGCCGTGTCCTTCGTTCAACGCACTTACAACAGCAAAGGTTTTCATCGATTCACACACAAATGCCTCTCCGGAATTGAACCATATCCATACTCTTCTGGAGTGTGTCATCTTTGAAGTACAATTCAAGGAGAACCACAAAGATGATAAAAGCACTAAATAATCAAGAAGATGCTGACGAAGAGTGCAGGGGTCCTCTACCTGAACTCTGGGGCAGTAATCTAACAGGAGTTTATCTGTCCTGGGTTCCTCCCAACATAAGCATTTTAAGAAATGATCAAAGATTTCCTTGAAAACTTGCCAGACAATAGTAAATAACAGGCTTCCATCTCTACCACACATTGGACACACTCCTCATGCATGTGGTGAAGCCGAGGGCTCTGAGGTCAGACCCGCTCCATCACATCCTCACTCCACCCCTTGCTACTGTCAAATCACAGCCTCGCTAAGCCTCCGTTTCCTGCTCTCTATAATGGCAATAATAATTCTTATTTCACAAGGCTCCTGTAAACAGAAGTATTACACATGCACTACTCTTTGATATTTTAAGTGGTATTGCTGTTTCTTCTGGGAGGAGTGCCTCTCTCCTGCCCCTTCTGCCCTCTACTGTTCACTGGCTCCTACCTTCTTTGAGTCTAGAGGGTCCTGATTCGTATGCACTGGTTGGTTCTTTCAAGTTCCTTGAAACAAAAGCATCTGCACACGAACAATAAATATGCTAATCGTCATAAGGCAGATAATTTATTTTGGTTAACTGTCATATATTTAAGCAAACTGAAATTTGATACTGCACTATTTCTAGACAAAGTCATGCTGGGAAATTTTAAACAAATTGCACATTATTGTATCAACAGTGCTCAGGCTGCCCTCTCCTCATGACCTTCAGCAACTCAGCAATGAAAATATTGGGAGGAGGTGAGCTCACCAGTGAGGATGGGTGAGTCCTTCCTGGTTCCTGCTTTGCAAAGAAAACAAGACACATGGCCTCTAGGAGAGCAGTCCTAACCTGAGCTGGCTCACAGGGCTGTGCCTTGAAGCCTGTCTTGCCTGAAATGACTAGGTGAGCCGTTGGAGGTTGAGAGAGAGAAACTGAGAAGGGCTCCTTTATTGCCTTTTACACACTCCCCAGAAACAAATGTTGTAATTAAGTTAAAAGGAAGTGGAGGAGACGTAAGGTGACATCTCTTGTTTAGAACGTCTAGGGAAAGGTTGAATTGACCTAACCTTGAAGAACACTACTTTTAGTCACTAATTCATCCAATCAATAATTATTAGACACCTAATGTGTGCCAGACACTGTTCTTGACTCTGGAGATAAACCAGGACAAAGATCCTGTTCTCATGGAACTTGTGACCTAGAGGGGAAAATGATACAAAGAGAATTCCACAGGAATCCCACAACAGATTCAGCCCCACGGTGGCATAAGAATGCTCTGAGGGTGGGCTTGATGGGTTTTCCACTCCGACCATTGTGTTTCAGACTCACTCAGAGACAGGTGTGCATTTTAAATGTTGTTACAGTGATTACCAAAGCAGTAACTTCCATTTAAAGCAGAGAGTATTTTTGACCTCTCAAAAATGATTGACATGGCTTTGGAGATCTATTTTTGTTCTGCATTCTCAAGTTCACGTCCTTTGTGGTAGCCAGCAAGGAAGAGATCACCCCGCTGCTAGTGTCATAGAATAAGCTCTATGTTATCTGTGATACTTCGGCCTTGACATGCTGAGAAGCAAAACTTTGATTTACATAATGTCGTTTTATGCTTTCAGCCTTGGGGTTACCTACCTAGCATTTTGCTCTTTGATGTACTTACCTTTTTATATATATCACTTACCTTTAAAGATACACTTTACCTTTTATGCTTTCTTAAGTCTCCATACAAATTTTAATAGAGGTCAGAAAGCTTAGATGAGGCCAAAACTTGGATAATATTATATGTATACTGATAAAGACATGAGAATGACCTTCAGATGTCTGTAGGCTGGTGGTTTATATAAGAGGAAGGTTAGTTTTAACCTTAACCCAACCTCCACCCCTTTTAAAACACACACACACACACATATAGTAAAAGGACATGTTAGGGGTTGCATTTCAATGGAGAGATATCTAGTATCAAGTCAATATTGTTTTTAACTCGGGATGTACTGTATTAAATGAGGAAGAACAAGTCTTCTCTCAAATATCTCACACAGATTATTGATTAATGACAACAAGGAAAAAGATACCTTTACAGTGGGAATAACTGACAGTTACCACCATAAGCAATGAATCTAACCGCAGTAATAAGGGTGATGATTGACTGACATCCTGTTCTTCCCAGAGAGATGCAATCACCTAGGTAATTGGCATCACCTAGTTAAAATTCTTACCAAAGAATATCTAATCTGAATCTAATTACAAGGAAACAAGCAGACAAATTCAGATTGTGGGACATTACATAGGGCAACTGCCTTGGACCCTTCAAAAATGGCAAAATTGTGTGAAAGAAAAAAAAACAGATAAGCAAAAATAAGGTGGGAGAATGCTCCAAATTAAAAGAGAAGAAAGGAAGAAAATACAAAGGGCATTTGGGGGACACTTGAAGAAATGTGAATATGATCATGTTATTAGATAATAATTTTGAACTGGTGTTAAATTCTTTGAATCTGATTGTTATGAGAGTGTCTTTGTCTTTAAGAGATGCATGCTGAAATATTTTAGATATGAAATGTCATAAGATCTGCAACTTTCAAATGGTTCCAGTAAAAAGTAAATGCACATGGGATAGAGTACAAGAGAGGGAAACAGACATGGTACAATGTGAATTGGTGAATCCAGGTGAAGGGAGAGTGGTCCTTGACATAGTCTCTCAATTTATCTTAGGTTGTTTTTTTTTTTTTTTTTTTGAGATGGAATCTTGCTCTGTTGCCCAGGCTAGAGTGCAGTGGTGTGACCTCGGCTCACTACAACCCCTGCCTCCTGGACTCAAGTGACACTTCTGCCTCAGCCTCCCGACTAGCTGGGACTACAGGCACACACCATCAAACCCAGCTAATTTTTGTATTTTTAGTACAGATGAGGTTTCACCATATTGGCCGGGCTGGTATTGAACTCGTGACCTCCTGATCCACCCACCTTGGCCTCCCAAAGTGCTGGGATTACAGGCGTGAGCCATGGCACCCGGCCATGGTTTTAGTTTTTTCCAAATAAAAAGTTGTATGTAGTGGGGGTCAGGAGACAAAAAAGTCTATTTGAAGGAAATTATTATTATTAATATTATTATTATTTGAGATGGAGTCTTGCTCTGTTGCCCAGGCTGGAATGCAGTGGCACAATCTTGGCTCACTGCAACCTCCACCTCCCAGGTTCAAGCAATTCTTCTGCCTCAGCCTCCTGAGTAGCCGGGACTACAGGCACATGCCACCACGCCTGACTAATTTTTTAAATTTTTAGTAGAGATGGGGTTTCACCTTGTTAGCCAGGATAGTCTCAATCTCCTGACCTTGTGATCTTCCTGTCTTTGCCTCCCAAAGTGCTGGGATTATATGTATGAGCCACTGTGCCTGGCCAATTGAAAGAAATTATTATAGAAATCCCAAACAAAAATAAAAGATGGAGAAAACATACACAGACAACTGATGCATGAAGCCACAGAGGAAGAAAGCCCTGGACAAAGGACAGAGCTCTGGAGTAGGGATGACAGGGCCTGCGCTCTCCTGTCTTCTCCGTCATTACAGGATGTGTGATCACAGACACTTGCCTAAGCTCCCTGTCTTCATTTCTTTGGGCTTCCATCACCAAAACAATAGGTATTTATTGTCTCACAATTGTGTCTGCCAAAAGCCCAACATGAAGGTGTTCATGGCCCTTCCCTCCCTGAAACCTGTAGCTCAGGATTCTTCCTTGCCTCTTCCTAGCTGCTGGTAGTTTTCCAGCAATCCTTGGCATGCCCCGGCATGCAGCTGCAATATTCAGTCTCTTTTTCTGTCGTTACATGGAGTTCTCCCTTCATGAGTTTCTGTTCCAGTGTTCCAGTGTTTCTTCTCTTTTTTCTTTTTTTTTTAGACATAGTCTTACTCTGTTGCCCAGGCTGGAGTGCAGTGGTGCTATCTCGGCTAACCTCTGCCTGCCCCAGGTTCAAGCAATTCTCCTGCCCCAGCCTCCTGAGTAGTTAGGACTACAGGTGCATACCACCACGCCCAGCTAATTTTTTTGTATTTTACTAGAGACGGGGTTTCAGTGTTGCCCAGGCTAGTCACAAACTCCTGAGCTCAGGCAATCCACCTGCCTCGGCCTCCCAAGGTGGAGGGATTACAGGCATGAGTCACCTCGACAGGCCCTCTTCTCCTAAGGACACCAGTCATATTGTACTAGGACCCACCCTAATGACCTCATCGTAACCTTGATTACCTCTGCAAAGATCCTATTTCCAAAGAAAGTCACATTCACTGGTATTGGGTGTTAGGACTTTAACATATCCTTTTGGTGGGCACAATTCAACCCATAGCACTCTCCACCAGTTTCTCCAGCTCCCAAACAGGCATGGGGAATGCAGTGGAGGTGGTGAACTAAAATGAACCCTGAGGTCCCTTCAGCTGTGAGTCTGAGGTTCTGTGTATCCACCTGTTCTAAGTCCTTACATTCGCCAGCCTGGGGCCACTAAGGAGCCCAAGAGAGACTTGATGAGGAGGAGGTTCCAGGTTATTATAGAACAGATAAGCAATGTGGCCTTTGGAAAGCATGATTCATGTAAGTTCTTGGCATAGCAGGCTGTTCTATTTTGCTCATCACAGTCATCTTTTTTGTCCTCATTTTTATTTGTCTGAATTACTGTTGGTCAAAATGTTTTCTAAGCTGAACTGCCATCCTGTTATCCCATAAAATTACATAAAATGGGATGTTAGTGTTTTAAAAAATAATTGTTACATCACAGATGATTTCAAATGTTGGAAACACTGCCAGCTGGAGCAGATTAACAAGGAAAATCGAGACTCCTCTCTCTGTCTTTGTCCTTCAGGCTAAAAAAAGGCAAGATAAGAAGAGAGGACATTCTGTAATGAATAAGGGTGCCTGCACCTTCCAACTGTCCCGGGCCCCTCCTGCTGGGTCAGCTGTCAGCAACTGGAGGAGGACACCCTTTGAGGTCCTCGGGGGACTTGCAAGCAGAGCAGGGGGTCTTGGGAGAGCATAATGGAGATGAGAATCTGTTCACACTCTTTCCTGATGTCCCTGTGTTTTTAAAGAGAAAACTAGGTCAAAACCAGGGAAGGGGAGGTGGAGGTGAAAAGGACATTTTCCAAGAACTCTAGGCCTACAGTCCTTAGTGCGACACTACCTGTTGTTTACAAAAACGCATCTGCCACCCTCCTGCATTTCCCTTCATGGACAACAGGTATGTAAGCCAGGACAGGATGGTGTCTTATCTGAGAAACCTCTCACTTGGGAGCAGGAAGCAAAAACCTCAGCAAAATGAAATCTTATCGCAAATTAAATACAGCAGTGTTTTTCTTGACTTTCAGAAATTATTTAGACAAACAATTTGTAATTTAATTATAATGTTATTATGAAAGCCTGTTCCATCACTTGCTGCCAACACTAGGTAAAAATATTGGGGATTCACAACGTGTCATTATTATTCTAGTCTTTCTTTGCCATTCCTTAAGCTGTGAGAGTTATGGATATGTCAGAGTTTCCATTATTGCCGCTCATATTCAAGGCCTCTGTCTTAGTCATTGACAATTGCATCGTACTAGATGGAAGCCTAGAGGTAATTTCCTTTAATGTTTTGGCAGCTGCATTTTTTACGGCTGTGTGTGACTTTGCAAGTGATCTTAACATATTTTTATTTAGAAAATTAATTCATACATAAGTCTCAACTCTTTTTATGTATATAGCTCTTACTCAAGATTAGGATATAGATCATGCGAAGCTAAAGTTTACAAACAGTGCACATGTCAGAAAGCTTGTGTACTTGGGGTACTTGGTGGCAACAGAACAAGGCATGGCCAAGAAGTAGTAAGATCCCTGAGTAGATAATCCATCACATATCTCTGGGATTTTAAATGTAAAAGAGAGGAGAAGAGAAGAAAAGTTATTAAATTATAAATTTAGATTACATGCTTTACACTTATTGCAGACACTGGGATTTTTTCATCAAATCATATAATTTCAGAATCTGAAGAGGACCTTAGGTCTTTTTTCATCAATTATGGACGCTTATTCCATCAATTCCACATTCCCTCTTCTGCCCACCCAATAGTGTATAAGTTATCTGTTTCTGCCTTACAAATTAATCCAGAATGTAGTGGCTTAAAAAACAATTACTGAGTAACTCATGATTCCAGGTGTTAGCAGTTTGAACTGAGCTCAGCTAGGTGGTTCTTCTGTTGGTACTGCCTAGGCTCACTCATGTGGCTACACTCAGCTGGCAGGACAGCCAGAAGCTGACTGAGCAGAAATGGCCCCACTCACACATCTGGTGGTTGGCTATGGTACAAAAGCAGCTGAGCCCATGTCTGCAGCATCTAGCAGGTAACTCAGGCTACTGGCTACTGTCTTCCAAAAGAAGAAAAGAAGGCAGCTCCCATTGTAGAACTCTTTCCAAGACTCTGTTTGTGTCACATTTGCCAATGTGTCATTGGCCAGAGCAAATGACGGCCAAGCTCATAAGCAAGGAAGTGAAGATCTAAGACTAGCTCTCAGTGGAATGCAGCAATGTAAATTGAAGGCTGCATCCATTTATTTTTATTCAGAAACTAGTATCCCATCCTGATAGCTTCAGCTGGGATCTCCTTATTGTTCAGTCTTGCCTCAAAAGAAACAGAAAGGAAAACAGTTATGGGTAGCCTACTTGTCCCAGCCTTGCCTCCATGAGCTGTACCCAAGCCTTGAGAAGAAGAGGCTGCAAAAAAAAAAAAAAAAAAAAAAAAAAACAGAGTTTCAGTGAAGTTTCTAGGGCAGACATGGGGATTTAGAGGACAATGGGAACATTCCTCATTCAAGTCTTAGAACTCGGAAGGGGCAGAGCAGCTGAGCAGAGGCATGGGCTGAACCAAGCCTAGTTCTGGACCAGAGATGGCAGGCCCAGGCAGGCATCCGGGCCTTTGGCACAGGCCTCGGGAGCATGCCCAGGAAAAGCTCACAGCCTTAGCAGGTCAAAGAGGGAGAGAAGATTCATTTTCAGGTGTGCACAAGACATCATCCAGTGCCTCCCAGAATGAAGTGAAGGAAATCGAGGAACTTCAGTTCTATAGAGCAAACAAACCTGGGGCCAGAGAAGTGTTTTTTGATGACCATGATCTTGACTCTGTTTCTAGGTTCTGGCTGTTATCCCTTGAGGAACAGGGATTCGAGTTGTTCCCTATAGATAAATCGTACTTTAAAAAAAAAAAATCATTTTCTATTTTTTGTAGTGTGAAAATAGATAAACCATACTTTTTAAAGGGCTGAGCCAGGCCTCAAACTCCTGGCTCTAAGCAAAACTGTGTATTATAGTTTGACTTTGACATGTCGTAGCCTGCCACATAGATTCCCTCTTCCTCTTTCTTGTTTGTATCTCCTCTATATTTTATTTACTGTCACAGAAGACTCTGCTTTCCTTTACTTGACAAGTAAGTCCCCTTAGGTTTAAATTACTTCCCTGACCTGGGAATATTTGCATGTTGATAAGAGATTTGTGATGACCTAAACTTCTTCTAGATCTAAAGAAATAATGCTTAGTTGAAAGCTTCCATTGGGACTGGTGGGAGAAGGAGGCGAGGGGGATGCTGAACAGAGAAGCCTTCTGGAGTCCCTCAAATAGCACTGCATGGGTAGCTATAGTCACAAGGCTGTCCCCGCCTCCAGAAACCATGAGAACCAAAGGAAGTGCGAAGAGGAGGATGTACCAGTTTTGGAAGATGAAAGAAGCTAATGAACTTATATCCAATGTAAGTTATGAAAAATTTCAGAAACACAGGGTTTCAGTGGAAGAAAACATGGAAGAATTTAACATTAACGTTCATATACCCACCACTTAGATTCTATCACAGCATATTACTGTACTTGCTTTGTCACATATTTACCTATCTATTCATCCTTATCTGTCAATCCATCTTATTGATACATTTCAAAATGAGTGGCAGATATCACTTCTTTCTAAATACTTCAGCATACATTTAATTAGAGTTTAATTTTATTTACAATTATTGTTAAGGTATGAATAATGATATGTACAAATTTTAAAGTGAACATCCTCTTTTTGACAAATCCATAATTTATGTAACTGAGACCCCTATCAAAATAACATAATGATCACCCTAAAATGTCTCATGACCCATCTCAGTCAATCTTCATTCTAAGTACCCCAGAAAGAATCCTTGTTCTAATTTTATTCACTATAGATTAGTTTTGCCTGTTCTAGAATTTCATATAGTTGGAATCATACAGTGCAGACTCTGCTCATTATGCAAGACTTCTTCCACGTTGCACAATTTAGAGATTTGTTTATGTTATTGCATATGTCTCTGGTTTGCTTTTTTGTTGTTGTTGCTAAACTGTATTCCAATTGTTTAATTTACTACAATTGGTGTATCTATTTTCCCACTGACAATATTTGGGCTATCTCCACATTTTGGCTATTATGAATAAATCTGCTATGAACATTCTTATATAAGTCTTTTGTGGACATACGTTGTTATTTTCTTGAGTAAATACCTAGTAATAGAATTGTTGGATCATAGGGTAGGTGTATCTTTAATTTTAAAAGAAACTGCCAGGCCTTTTTCAAAAGTGGCTGTATCATTTTACAACCTACCAACAATGTATGGACGTTCCAGTGACTCTATATCCTCATCCACATTTAGTACCGGCAGTTTGTCTTAGTCATTTTGGTAGATGAATAATGTAAAAATTAGTGAACACTTAAAAATAAATTTTAAGAAAATCTTAGAAGGGCAATGAAATAAGCCATTATAGGTTTGTTTGTTTGCTTGCTTGCTTTTGCAGAAACAGGGGTCCTATGATGTTGCCCAGGCTGGTCTCACACTCCTGGCCTCTAGCATATGAGATTAAGATGGAGAGTATCCCAAAGAATAAAGGAAAACTCATGAGGGTAGATTAATGCTTTACTGAGAAACCTGCTCCTTTACTAAACAATACTTTTTCTGGGCACTCAGGCCTGTAATACCAATACTTTGGGAGGCTGAGGTGGGCAGATAACTTGAGTCCAGGAGTTCAAGACCAGCCTGGCCACCATGGCAAAACCCTGTCTCTGCAAAAAATACAAAAATTAGCCGGGTGTGGAGGTGTGCACCTGTAGTCCCAGCTACTTGAAAGGCTGAGCAGGAGAATTGCTTGGGCCCAGGAGGTCAAGGCTGTAGCAAGCCAAGATGACACCACTGCACTCCAGCCTGGGTGACAGTGAGGCCCTTTAAAAAATAAGAAGCTACTTTGTCCTAGATCACTGTGGTTGAGACGTAAGAGGAATTGTAGGATCACAAGAATTTGGACAGGAGAATGTTCCCATGTGCCCCTAGAATCTCAATGTTCAGAATCACTAGGGAAATCAAGCTACTTTAGCAATGGCATTGGTGAGTTGTTGTCAGAATGTACATGAGTGGGATACGTGTGTGTGTGTCTAAAATGGGGGCAATAAAAAGCAGAAAGAAGATGAAGTCTTGAATAAAACAATGTATGATGCATAACATTTATTGATACGTGTTTCCTTATACATACTTTATCTTGTAGAGAGAAGATTGGATGACCTAAATGGATGCATGTAATAAAACTAGACAGCATAACTTTAAGGGTGAAACAATTTTTCCATGAGTGCTTTTTTTAATGCAGCACCATATTAATAGCTTTGCACTTGTAGGGACAGTTGAATGACACATCCTTCTACCTACATAAAAGAAGTAGGTATCTGTTGTATAAACTGGGTCCCTTCTGAGTCGCCACCTAGTGTGCAGCTGGTTCAGAATGAGTTCTACAAGCTCACCCAGTTTGAGTTAAGAAATAGGCTTGAGAGAGATTCAAGATGGCCGATTAGCAACAGCTCAGGATTGTAGCTCCCAGGGAAAGCACAGAGAGTGAGTGAATGCTGCACTTTCAGACGAATTTTTGTTGCCCACAGACTGGGAGATTCCCGGTGGAAGAGCCCCACCGGTCACCAGCATGACCCTTTTGGCTGGCGCGGCACTTCTCCGTGTGGAGTATACAGGACTGGGTGCCCTTTTAGTTGGGCTCGGCTGGTCCCATCCCCACAAGGAGAACAGCAATTGGAAGCGCTGAGGACTTAGAGTTTCACAGCAAGCACAGCCGAACCCGGGAAGGTCCAGCTTTGTGGGGAATGGGCGTCCGCCAAAGGAAAACTAAGAAACAGAAAAACTTCATCACCAGGTGGAGAGAGATCCAAGATGGCTGCTTAGCAGCAGCTCAGAATTGTAGCTCCCAGTGAAAGCGCAGAGAGCGAGCGGATGCCGCAATTTCAGACGAATTTTTGATGCCCACAAACTGGGAGATTCCCAGCAGAGGAGCCACACCGGTCGCCAGGGCCACTCTTTTGGCCAGCGTAGCTGTTTTGCCGGCGCCCCGGCGCGGCGCTTCTCAGTGCGGAGTGTACAGGACTGGGTGCCCTTTTAGTCGGGCTCGGCTGGTCCCATTCCCACAAGGAGAACAGCAATTGAAAGCACTGAGGACTGAGAGTTTCACAGCAAGCACAGCCAAACCCAGGAAGACCTAGCTCTGTGGGGAAGGGGCATCCACTGAAGGAAAACTAAGAAACAGAAAAAA
>CAUYQU010035784.1:0-55780 GCA_963574635.1 Cheracebus regulus
GAGGTGGACGTTGCATGAGCCAAGATGGTGCCACTGCCCTCTAGCCTGGGCGACAGAGCAGACTCCGTCTCAAAAAAAAAGTAACTATATTTAAATGATTTAATTATGGTGCCTAAGGTTTCTATGTTTGCAAGTCTTTAACATCTAAGCTTCTAGGAAACTGTAGGACTTGCATCTTGTGGAGAGAGATTTATAGGTGGTTAGGGCACCCAGGCACTTCAGGCCCCATCTCGTCCCAGCCTCTGATCCCCTGAACCTGAGGGAGGAGAGGATCAAGATGGGCAGAGAGCCTGCTGGGGCCTCGCCCAATGTCTGGCTCAGCCAGCTCCCATGGACTCTGAGAGTCTCTCTCCCCTGGAGTGAGGTGGCCTAAGGTCTGGTTCCACAGCAAAAGGAAAGACTTGCTGGACTCTGTTTACCCAGGCTTACACTGAAATCTCAGAATTCTGAAGTTCACCCTTCAGAGGGAAGAGTGGAAAACCCAAGGAAAAGTATTCCAAGAAAGAGAATGGGCCTAGTGCTGCAGAAGCTTTACAAGCAAGAGATCATCATTCACCTGAAGAAGTCTGTTGAGCCAATCCACGATCTAGGAAGTCCCCAGCACTGCCAGACTGGTGGGAGCTAACAGAGACAAAGAAGCAAAACATGCCACCAGAAAATAAGCAAAAAAGAATGCCCTCATCCAACTTTTTCATAAACGTGGTGTTGTTCCTGAGCTTACATGCTTGTAAATAAGATAATTTATATCATCTAATCAATTATCACCATAGTTGGTGTTATATTCATAATGCCCTTGGTATAATTTTTCATGAAATATGCTTTATAGGAATCAAGTAATTATGTGGAAACAGCAAAATGCTGTTGCACAGTTATTGAAGCAGTGAACATGTATTAAACTTGTTTTAAACTGTGACTACCCAAACCTGGCTAATCATTGCAAACGCCAGGGGAGCTTTCTTGTTGGCCCTTAGAAATCTGTAGTTTTCAAAGCTACCAGGTCTTTCTGATGATCAGCCAGATTTGAGAACTATGTCATGCCATGCTGTGCCTTTCTCCATGTTCACCTTCTGTATCCCAACTATTCTTTAGGCCCATTTTATTGTCTGTTACCTCTGATGAAGCCTTCTCTAAATACCCAATCAAGCAAAGTATTCTCTATTTTCTGAACACTTACAGAATCTATGTATTACCTTTTATTCCTGGTCATCTTTTTGACATGTATAAATCTGATTTCCTCAGACCTTAAGGCAATCAAGTTCATAACCCTTAGATCTTCAAGATGTTAATGGCCACACATGCTATATACATTTGCTGTTTTTGTTTTTAACAGAATGCTATACCTAAATTGGTCAATGTCAAATGCTTCAACTTTGAGCTACTTAAAAATGTGTCTGTTGCTAAAGAGAATACACACACGTGCATACACACACACACACACATCTCTTACAACAGTTTACTGTCATCAGTATTTTACCAGTTACAATGAGGTGTAGAATCTTACCTCATTTTATATCCATTTGCCCTCTTCCTTTGTAATATAATCATCTAAAATAAATATTAATTTTCAAAAATTCCTCTTCACACACTGAGAACCAAGTCAGAAAGTATTACAATTTTTGCTTCAAATTTCAAACATAATTTACAAAACTCAAGAGAAGAAGTAAAGTTTTCTTTACCCATGTTTTTGTTTTTTCCATTGTTCTTTCTTTTTGCTTGATGGTTTAGTATTCCTTTTTAATTATTTCTTTTGGTTTGGTAAAGTTCCTTTAGCCATTTTTGGGGGTAGGTCTGCCGGTGACAGATTCTCTTGGTTTTCCTTCAGCTGAGAGCGTTTTGATTTCCTCTTCATTCCTGGAAGGTATTTTTTAGTGAATACAGAATTCTTGGCTGATAGCAACTTTCTTTTAGCACTTGAAAATTGTGTATCACTTCCTTTGGGTTTCCATGGTTTTGAGGAGAAATCCATTGTTATTTGAACGATTTTCCCCCAATTGGTAAGGTGTCATTTCTTCCTCATTGCTTTTGAGAACTTTTCTTTGTTTCAAGTTTGACTATTGTGTTGGCATGGAATTCTTTGGGTTTACCCTGTTTGAGACTCATTCAGCTTCTTGAATATATAGCTTTATGCCTTCACCCATTCTTTCTTTGAATACTTTTTCAGCCCTATCATCCTTCTCCTCTCCTTCTGGAACTCCAGTTACATGAATGTTAAATCTTTTGCTATAGTACCTTAAATCCTCAAGACTGTTAACTTTTTTTAGTCTATTTTTCTCTGTTGTTTAGACCTGATAATTTTATTGTTCTTTTCTTCTTTTTGTTTTTCTTTCTATCTTTTTTTTTTTTTTTTTTTGAGACAGAGTCTTGCCATGTTGAACAGGCTGGAGTGCAATGGCGCAATCTCAGCTCACTGCAACCTCCGCCTCTCAGGTTCAAGCGATTCTCCTGCCTCAGCCTCCCGAGTAGAAGGGATTACAGCCGCTAGCCACTTAAGTTCATTTTTATGTTTTTCTATCTTCTCCATTTTACTGCTGAGTTCATGTATTGAATTTTTTTATTTCATTGTTTTCTTGGTTCTAAAATTTTCATTTGGGGCTGGGCACGGTGGTTCATGCCTGTAATCCCAGCACTTTGGGAGGCCGAGGCAGGCTGATCACTTGAGGTTAGGAGTTTGAGACCAGCCTGGCCCACATGATAAAACCCTGTTTCTACCAAAAATGTGAAAAATTAGCCGGGTGTGGTGGCACATGCCTGTAATCTCAGCTATTTGGGAGGCTGAGGCAAGAGAATCACTTGAACCTGGGAGGCAGAGGTTGCAGTGAGCTGAGATCATGTTACTGCACTCCAGCCTGGGTGACAGAGCAAGACTTTGTCTCAAAAAAAAAAAAAAAAAAAGAAAAAAAGAAAAAATTCATTTGGTTCTTATTTATATATATTTCTTTGCTGAGGATTTATCTTTCTTTGCAAAGACTTGATTTTTTCATTTATTTCAAGAGTATTCATAATTTCTTCTTAAAGCATTTTTACGATTTCAGTTTAAAATCCTTGTCTGATAACTCTAACATCTGTGTCATCATGATGTTGGCATCTGTTAAAAGGAAAACTTCAGCCAAATTAAATTTAAAGGAGTTTAATTCAGCAATGAATGATTTGTGAATCAGGCAGCCCCCAGAGTCACTGCAGATTCAGACAGATTCCAGAGGTGTGTTGTGGTCAGAACAGATTTATAGATAAAAAAGTAAAGTGATGTACAGAAATCGGAAGTGAGGTACAGAAACAGCTGAATTGGTTAGTTTGGTATTTGCCTTATTTGAACATGTTTTGAACACTCAGCAGTATCTGAGTGGTTGAAGTATGGCTGCTGGGTTTGGCCAAGACTCAGCAGTTGTTACAAATGCATACTCTTACGTTAGGTTTTCAGTCTTGTCTACCTGTTAAGTTACGCTGCAATTCATCCACAAGCATTCAAATATAGAAGTATGGAGTCCTTCTCAGGCCATATTTAGTTTGCTTTAACACATCTAATCATTGTCTTTTCTTGTTCAAGTTCAGATTTTCCTGCTTCTTGGTATGATAAGTGATTTTCAGTTGAATCTTGAATATTTTCAGTATTATATCATGAGATACCAGATCTACCTTATCCAGTCTGTTGTACTTATTAGGCTTCCTCTGCCACTGCTCCAGTAGGAAAAGGGAAGCATGTCTTGTTGCTGACAGGTGGGAATGAAAGTTTAAGCTCCCTAGTTGGTCTTCATGGATACCTAGCAGCAGGTGGGTTCCACCTCATTACTCCTGGGCAGAGGTGGGAGTTCAGGATCCTTACAAAGCTTCTGCTTCATGGATATCACTGTGGAGCCATGTCATCCCTCATGTGTTAAGGTCCCTTGTCTATCTGCCGTTTGCTCTTCACTTATCAGAGTCTTCTTATGTTTATTTTATATGTAATGTTCACGAATTCTAGCTATACTTAACAGAAAGAATAGAAAAAGGCATGTCTTCTCCATCTTTGCAAATGTGAAAAATCTCAAGAAATATTTTGACCCCGGCTCATGAAAACATAACCTATCTGGATTTGTGAGATGCAGCTAAAGCAGTATTTAATGTGAAATGTATACCTCTAAAAACTTAGGAAGGAAAAATGATCTACGATTGATTATCTAAACCTCCACCTTAGAAAGCTTGGAAAAGAGGAAAGGAGATAATAAAGATAAGAGCACAATAAATGAACCAGAGAACAAAAGAGTAGAAAAAATGTCAATGACACCAGCAGCTCATTCTTTGACAACATCAACAAAATTGATAAAACATCAAACTAGATTGATCAAGAAAAAAAGAGACAAGCTGTAAATTATAAAATCAGTCAGTTGTCATATAATCTGTTTGGAAATGTAAATCTTTGCAATGCAATTGATATACTTTGAGCATAGTACACTTTCACATATATTTATGCACAGCTTTGTATACAACAAGCACTAGGTAAGTGCAGATATACCCACTGAACCAAGCCATGTAGGAATGCACAAAGTGCACGCATGGACACCCCTCAGACATCTACCAGCTCCCCCATTTCACTGCCTGTGTGGCAAGCCACACCCATCCACATCTAGTGTTGGAAATTCCAACCAACTTCAGATGACCCTCCCTTTCACCATATCACAGCAATTCACGAGCTGCAACAATTCTGATGCCTGACTCCACAAACAAATTTCAGGTCTTTTTCAAGGTAAAGGGCCATATTTGTTGTAGTATTTATATATTTCTTAATCACTTCCCATATGTAAAACTGTGTTATTTTTAATAGGTATCTATCTTTTTTTTGTACATGTCACTGACAAAATTTTTGAATATTTGACCCCTAACCTAATTCTCCTCATAAGCCCTGTGGTTTATAATGTGCAGTTTTGCAAAACACAGTGGTTTTCATGAATGGATACATGACATTACAGCAGAACTGACTGCACTTTGCCAGGTGGTCAAATTTATTTTCCCAGGGAGATATCTTATGCTTCTTGATATGTTGTAATGTGGACTATCAGCATCACCTATGAAGAGTGATCACTAAAAATCTTAACCTGAATCTAACCAAGCCTTTAGATATAATCTCCAAAGTAAAGAAAAACAGTGGAGAGAGATAAGTTAGATGAGACCAAGAGAACAATTAGATAAATGCAAAATGTTGTATAGTCAGCTAGACCACTGGCTTGCTCTGATTAAACCCTATTCTGAAGAAACCAACTATAAAACACATTTTTTTGTATGACTGGGACAGTGGACTAGATACCAGGATGTTACACAATATGGAATTTTTGTTAACTTTAAGGGTAATAATGTTATTGATGTTAAGTCACAAAATGTCTTTATTTTTTGGAAATTAAAATATTTAGTATATATATATTTAGTATATATATGTATAGTATTTTATAGTGCTGTATGCACAGACACACATATATGTACACACAACACACAAGAATATGTTAAAGCAAATATGGAAATACATATGAAAATATAAGAAAGTAAATATGCAAAATGCTATGGGTATTCGTTATACTGATATTTTTGCTTTTTGTGTGTTTGACATTTTTATATTTTGTTATTTTCATAATTTTACAAAATTGACATGTTAGAGGAATTAAAATACTTTTACCTCCTCTCTTTTAGAGAAACGTTGTGACAGCAGGGAGTCCCTAGGTCTATCCAGTTTGCACCCCTCTCTCATTGCTCTTGTGTTTCCAGTTATAAAAAGCACTCTTAGCTCAGGCAGCCTGTGCCCATCTTTGGGATTCCTTGCATTCCTCCAGGATATAAGACTTCCATTGTATTCACTTATCTGGCCCCACAAGGGAAATTGGGCACAAATTTTTCTAACTTGAATTTTTTCTTTGTGTAAAGGAAAAATCAGGTTAGAGAAAAATTTGAAAAAGTAAATAGAGTCGTACTTAATAGTCACTGAGAGATGAGATGATGTTTTAGAAGTTTGGGACTTAGGGAAAAAGAGTCAAAGATGTTAGCATAGATGAACAGTCCAGGGAGAAGGCAAAGCCCAAAGAATGATTCTAAAATGTGTGTGCCCAGGTCCTGCCTTCATGCCAGATTGGGCACAGTCTCTCTCTCTCAACTCCTTGACAACTTGTAGCTGCTAAATCTGAGCCAAGACTAAGGGAAATAGATAACTGAGCATTCCAGACACTGGGGGCAGCCCCTGTGCACACTGTTGTGGTGATAGCAGAGAAATCTTGGAGATGAAGGAAAAGGGAGAGAGGGATTCAGGAGAAGAGTCAGGAGCATTTAGGAGTGATCATAGGACTTTTTTGCATTTTTTTCTTCTTTAATTTTTCACTGGAGGAGGTGATTAACTGTTGTGCATCCCGAAATAGTTTAAGCTAAACATAGCAAAGCTGGCAGGGTTTGGTATAAAATAGAACTTGGGTGTGAGATTGTTGCCTCTTAGCTATAATCCTTCCCTTTCATAAAGCAAATGTCAATGTTATAAACTCAAACCTAGGTCCACCTTGAGAATCAAGTGCAGGATCTCATCTCTTCAGGAGGAAAAGTTTGTTCTCATGGTGATACAACCTATCTAAAGTCAGGAATCTTTTAAAAAATAATTATCAACTTTTTAGAGGTGAAAGAGACTATTAAGATTCGGTTCAAATTGTTGATTTTATTTATGAGATGAGTGATTTTATATATGAAAGAGGTGAGTTACTTGAGCTCAGAGAGCTAGTTGCTGGTAGAGGTAAGACTCTCAGTTCAGTGCTTTTCCCACTATAGCATGTGGTTTCTCAAAATTGAAACCTTGTAAAATTTTGGTTAGACTCTTGGGGGCGGAGAGAAGACCAAAGCTGGAGAAGAGACACAGTCAGCAAAATAATCAAGACCTTTAGTTAGAGGCAGGTATTGGGTTTTCCACTCTCTGGGTAGTATGATCTCAAGGGATGCTCAGAGATGATTCCAGTGCCTTCTGGGCTTTGAAGGTGTGCGTGCCTGTTTGGGTGGAGGTGGAAAGCCAGTATTCCTGGCTGTGGGCATTATGAAATTAGACCAGGAAACATTAGGAAAATAGGAAATGTGGCTGTGCAATCACCACTTTGGACCTACAGTGGGTAGAAGAAAAGAAATCTCTTCCTATCCCCAGCCTTACCCCATCCACCCTGTATGGGATTCCATGCAACATTTTTTCTTCTCCTCCTTCTCCTTCTCCTTCTCCTTCTGTCTCCTTCTTCCCCCTCCTTCTTCCTCCTCCTTCTTCCCCCTCCTTCTTCCCCCTCCTTCTTCCTCCTTCTTCTTTCTTCTTCCTTTCTTTCTTTCTTCTTTCTTCGTGAAAACTCCTTGGAATTTTTAACTTAATTATTTATTTTAAAATTTTAAAACAACTTAAAAAAACCTTTTATTTTAAAATAATTTCAGGTTTGCAGAAAGATTGGAAAAATATTTTGAATTCCCATGACTTTACCCCAGATTTCCAACATGTTAACATTTTACAGAGATGATTTTTCATTCTCTTTCTCTGAATCATTTGAAAGTATCCTGAAGATATAATGCTTCTTTATGCCTAAATTCTTCTGTATGTTTCTTGAAGCAAGGGCATTCTTTTACATAACTACAGCACAATTATCAAATCCAGGAAATTAACATTCATACAGCTATTTTTCAACCTACAGACCTATTCAAATTTCACCCATTGTCACACTAATATGCCTTATAGCAAAAGAAAAATACATTTTTTTCTGGGTAGAATCCAATCTAAGATTGTATGATACATTTAGTTTTCATGTCTCTTCAGTCTCCTATAAGTTCCTCAGTGTTTCATGACCTGGACATTTTTGAAGGTTATTGCCCAGTTAATTTGTTGAGTGTCTTTCATTTTGGGTTTGTCTGATGCTTGCTGTATTAGTCAGGATTCTCTTAGAGGGACAAAAATAATAGGTATACATATATATATGGGAGTTTATTAAGTATTAACTGACACAATCTCAAGTTCTCACCATAGGCTGTCTGCAAGCTGAGGAGCAAGGAAGCCAGTCCGAGTCCCAAAACTAAAGAACTTGGAGTCTGATGTTTGAGGGCAGGAAACATCTAGCATGGGAGAAAAATGTAGGCTGGGAGGCTAAGCCCATCTCTCCTTTTCACATTTTTCTGCCTGCTTTATATTCACTGGAAGCTGATTAGATGGTACCCAACAGATTAAGGGTGGATCTGCCTTCCCCAGCCCACTGACTCAAATGTTAATTTCTTTGGGCAACAACCCAGAATTAATACTTTGTATCCCTCAATCTAACCAAGTTGACACTCAGCATTAACCATCACACTTTCCCATGATTAGATTCAGGTTATGTCTTTTTGGAAGCGATACCACAGAAATAATGTTGTTTTTTTTTTTTCTCAGTGCATCATCACAGAATGCAAATGTTATCTATTGCTAATTATAGGTTATGTCAACAACTTTGAACACTGTTAAAGTGGGGTCAGTGAGATTTCTACACTGTAAATTTACTATTTTTTTTTCGCTTGTAATTATCGAGAGTCTGGGCAGGCGGGGCAGGGGGAGATACATCCAGACTATCTAAAAATTCTGTTTCTTATCACACTTTCCCTTAGTTTTAGCATCAATTGATGATTATTGCCTAAAACAGTTATTAGTTTACATAACTACAGCACAATTATCCAAACCAGGAAATTAACATTCATACAGCTATTATCCAATCTACAGACCTATTCAAATTTTACCAATTGTCACACTAATATGCCTTATAGCAAAAGAAATACATATTTCTGGGTAGGATCCAAACAGTTGTCAAATGGTGATTCTTTTTTTATTCTATCATTCCTACATTATTTACATTGTTTCTTCTATATCTGTTGTTAATAGTTGCCATCCTACTGCAAGGAAGAGATTTCTCTTCTTTCTCATTTGTGTATTTACATAACTGTAGACACATGGATTTATTATGTATTCCATGAGCTATAATCTGTACTATTGATATTTACTTTGAAGCTCAAATTGTCCCAGGTTGAGGTCCTTCAACTGGCCCCTTATACTTCTGACATGTCTTTGCATTCTTTGAGCACATCTTTGCCTTCAGTGTAGCAAGATGTTCCAGGCTTATCTTGTACTTTCCCAGCTATACTTCTGGAATCAGCCAGTTCTTCAAGAACCCTGATTCCTTTGAGGGGAAAATGGTATTTAGAAACTAAGATCTGTGGGTTAGGTTTGCTTATTTGTACTGGAATGTTCCAAATGACACTTTGTTGTTTTTGAGACAGGGTCTTGCTCTGTCACCCAGGCTGGAGTGCAGTGGCATGAACACAGCTCACTGTAGCCTCAGTCTGCTAGACTCAAACAATCCTCTTGCCTCAGCCTCCCAAAGAGCTCGGACTATAGGCATGTGCCACCACACCTGGCTATTTTTTGTATTTTTTATAGAGGCAGAGTTTCATCATGTTGCCCAGGCTGGTCTTGATCTCCTGGGCTCAAACGATCCACCTGCCTTGGCCTCTCAAAGTGCTGGGATTACAGGTATGAGCCACTGAGTCCGGCCCAAATGATACTTAGAAGCAGTGCTTTTATCACTTCACTTCTAGGGAACTTTCTTGGCCCTTTTGCTAAGTAAGACTCAGGGTCCACTTTTCCAACCCCAGGCCAGTCCCCTGTGCTGCCTCCTGTTTTCCAGGAAGAAGCTTCTACCTGCTCGTTCCTATCTTCATAGTAACATCTCTTCTCCTGGTGGCTAAGAAATTGCATGCAAGCTCCCTAGAGCCCTCCTTTCTGACCCATTCCTTCAGCATCTATGCATTCCTAGCCAAAAACTAGGAAAGTACAACACGGTGATCTCCCAAGCATGGATATACTTACAGGTAGATTGAAGCAAGTTATTTGAAATCACGGCATTTCTGGAAATTAAATGGATTAACAAGTACAAAACCCTCCCTCTTTTTCTTTTAATGGAGACAGAGGCATGAAGAAATCAAGTTGGTCAATATGGGTAGAGTTCAGTGTTTCCAACTTTTTCTTATGTGCTTAGTTTAGGGAGTATCTTTGCCTCTTATGCCTCTTTAATCTCTGGTAGTAAAGCTCATAAATTCATAAATTCTGTTCTCTCTCTCTCTTTTCCTGGCTATCTCAGGATGGAATTAGTCTCCTGTCAATTCATATACTCTCCATATGAATTCCCAAATGTTCTAAAATAGCAACTCTCCAAAAGAAGACCTAATACAGTGAGTGATGTAGACAGGGAAAGTAACTAACCTAACATATAAGTTTTATTTTCCTAGTCCTGAAAGTTTTCCCTGGACAACTCTGGCATAGTTTTTATGTCTTAATGTTGTACTTTGTTATCATTTCATTTGAAAACACATATCTTTGTTTAAAAATTTGCTTTAGTTGAAGCCAGTTGGAGATCCTGAAATGCCTTCCTGGAACGATAATGCTTTTCATTAATCTCAGAAACCGTGATCTTTTCTGATGTAGGCAAAGCAGAAACAAAATGTAGGCTTGTCAGAGCTGACTCTAGCTCAGGGCTTGATTTCCCTGTGTAACCCTAGCAAGCCACGCATCTCAGGTACATTTCTGCTGCTGCCACTAGCCCTTCTGGTAACTTTGTGTGAATTAGTAAAAGGAACCTAGGAGGTCTCAGACTCACAAGTACATAATTAGTTAGTCACTTCTACTCATAACTCATCAGCCAAAGTTAGTCATCTGACTTGTATGTATCCACAAAGTAGTCAGGAAATGTAGCCTCACCATACATCCAGTATGGAGGGAGACAGGGAAATATTTGGTAACAAGAATAATGAGAACTAAATATCTTACAATTGGTTATATCTTACAATTAATCAGCAGTATTTTCCTGTAGTTGTATTACATAAAATCATAATGCTTCCTACAATTTGTGGTTTCTTAGCTCATATAAAATATGGTAACTTTTCTGAATAGCTTCAGAATATCAACAAGATTTCTTGCAAGCCCTACCAACATAGAGTCAAAATGGAAGTCATAAAAACACGCATAACCAATAAACAAATCCAAAAGCTCGCAGGATATACCTGTGGAAGCGTGCGCCAATACTGTGCCATCTGCCGTTTGTAGGGGAGGTGTGTGCTGTGGCCACCACTGCTGTTGCATCCTCTCTCTTTGCCCTGTGTTCTCCTCACATCTCGTGGTCATTGTAACTGTTTCTGTAAGGCCTGGGCCCAAGGTTTCTGTGCCTGTTTGGGTCCTGCTGGCCCTCGTGGTTCTTGCCATGATACTGCTTCCCCTGGAATCCTGGTCATGCCCATGTCCACTAAAGTTAATTAACTCTCAGGCAGGAACTGCAGTTGGGCCAATGCTAGGAAATTGGGCTGAATTGACTGAGCCTTGCTAGTGCTCTGAGGAGGTCCTCTGGCTGTCTGCAGCTCAAGCTGGTGCTGGTATCTGGGCCCAATGCTGGTTGCCATCTGGCAGGACTGTCCCAGGAATCTCAGACCTTGACTTTATTTGTTTTGCTCTAGCTGCAGACAGCCTCACTAGCCAGCAAAATGTCGTTTTCCTGAGCATCCATGGGGATTTATCCTGCTGTGTTTATCCTGCTCCAGGCTGTTACTGAGCTGCTGTAGCTCCCAGATGAGAGGAAGTCTGTCCCTGTTGCCTTTCACCATGCAAGGCTTAGCACTTGCACAGACTGCTTGCTCTCCCTACAGGCCCACCTCAAATACTCCTGTCCTTGCACATTACACCCCAGCCACACCAAGCTGTCTGCAACCACCCACTCTCACACATAGCAATGTCTTTTATACCCAGGTCTTTCCACAGGCCTTTTGTTTAGACCTGCTCTGACTGCTCCATCTTGCTCTATCCCGTGGATTCTCGTACATTCTTCAGTGTCAGGCCAATGGCTGCCACCTGTATGACACCTTCCCTGATTTCTACAAGCTTGCCTACCTTCCCTTCCTTTCTTTCTCCAAAATCTCACTGAATTTCAGCCATATCTACGTGGACCTAATCATTGTGTCACATTATGACTGTGTGTATATTTGTATCTTCACTGTGAGCTCCTTGCAGGCACAAGCATGTTCTTGCATTTCTGTGTGTCTGATCTTTGGCACAAAGCCTGGCACATTATACAAGCTCATTAAGCATTAAATAAATGCAGGCCTGTGTTCTTGATGAAAAGAATGGAGAGTAAGCCACCAGGCTTGTGAACTTGAGGGCTGAAATAGGGCCCTCTTCCTGAAAGTGAGGGTGGCACCAAACTTTGAAACAAAACAAATGAGAGGCAGGAGAAGGAGAAGCCATCCATTTCAGCTTACCTCAAGTATAGTGAGGAGTGGGCAGCTTCAGTGATGCTAGGAAACCTGCGGCTTCCCCAGGGACCAGTGTGTGCCAAGGAAGAGTGCGACACCACAGCCAGTAAGAGTAATTGTCTTAAGGGGCCCAGTTTGCTTGCAGATTCACTGCTGAGCACCAGAGTTGTATTCCCAGCTGCCCACTAAGGTCTCCTGGATATCTTGGGCTTAGGGTGCTCACATTCATCATTACCCTCTCTACCTCCTGGGCTTCTCCTTGGGAAGGATACTACCACACACCCAACTGCACGAGCCAGATATCTAGACTCATTCACGATGCCTCTGGCGCCCTCACTGTCCATATCTCATCCACCACCAAGACCTGGCAGTGTTTTTGCCTGAATGTCTGGATTCTGCTTGCTAAGTGCCTCTTAATGCTCTTCTCTTATCTCCACTCCACTGTCCCTGTTTTAATTTAGGCCACCATCTTCTTCCAGACTTCAAATTGACTTCTCTACCTTTAGTTCCTGCACAATGCTATTTGATACTCCTCTCCTTTTCTCCTTTAAGAAAGGAGAGGCTACTCATTGCCAATAGGAAAAAATATGATTTTCTTAGAATGAGATATAATGGCCTTCATGATCTAGCCCCTTCCTCAATGTCAAGCTGACTGGGTGTCAGCATCAGGAACATTCTGTTTCCTACCTTTCTTGTGTTCTCCCACTCTAGGAGTAAAGAGACAAAAGTCCCCCTTTTCGGCTTTTCTTCAGCCTCTCAGGGGCAGGGAGCCAGAAACACTTATCTAGGCCGAGATGTTTTTTTCCTTGGTAATGACGTTGAGGTGGGAGGTGGTGCTTATTCATGGATTGCAATGGACTAAGTTCTCCTCCTAAATACATATATTCTAGTCCTTGACCTCAAGGTCTCTAATGCTGTTTCCAGGCTCACACCTGGCCCAGGTGGGCAAAGTCCTGCACACGTGAAGATCTCTACCTTTACCACTGACAATTGCAGCAGGGCAGTGCTTGACTCAGAAGTTAGCTTGGTTAGAGAAGAGACTGAAGAGTCAGGACACATTTGAGCTGCCATCTTTCTAGAATTCTCTGCTTAAGGTCTATTGTTAAACAAAAGAAAACTAATCACAGGCTGGCCATGGTGGCTTATGCCTGTCCCAGCACTTTGGATGGGTGAGGTGGGAGGATAACTTGAGCCCAGGAATTCAAGACCAGCCTGGGAAAGGTAGTGATACCTTATCTCTGTTAAAAAAAATCAAATAAATTAGCCAGATATGGTGGCTCATGCCTGTAGTCCTAGTTTTGGAGAGGATGGATGAAGTAGGAGGATCATGGGAATGTAGGGGTTGAGACTACCAAATCAAATGTATTTGACTGATGTCTCACACCTTTCTAAAATGTATAAAACTGAGATGCACCATGACCACATGTTCTCAGGACCTCCTAAGGGCTGTGTCATGGGACATGAGTCAAGATCATGTCACTGCACTCCAGCCTGGGCAATAGAGTGAGACCCTTTCAGAAAGAAAGAAAGAAAAAGGAAGAAGGAAAGAAAGAAGAGAGAGAGAAAGAGAGAAAGGGACAGAGGGGGGGAGAGAGAAAGAAAGAAAAAGAGGAAGGAAGGATGGAAGGAGAGAAAGAGAAAGAGAGAAAAAAGAAAGGAAAAAGCTGGAGAGATTACTGAGGTAACCATCATTTTCTCCACTGATGGTGTATAAAACAGTCTGGTGGTGAAAGAGGAGGCTTTGGAGTCAATCAGTCCTGGGTTAGAATTCCAACTTTGCCAAATACTCACAGGGCGCAAGCTACTTAAGGTCTTTGGGCCTCACTTTCATCCTTTGTAAAATTGGGAAGATAAGAGCTCCTTTATAGAGTTGCAAAAATTAAATTAGACAATACAGTCATGTGTTGCTTGGCAGGGACATGTTCTGAGAAGTGCAGTTTTGGTGATTTAATCATTGTGCAAACATCATAGAGTGTACTCCCACAAACCTAGATGCTAGAGCCTACTACACACCTAGGCTCTGTGGTATAGCCCATTGCTCCTAGACTACAAACCTGCATAGAATGTGACTGTACCGAACACTGTAGGGAACTATAGCACAATGCTGTCTGTGTATCTAAACATGTGTAAACATAGAAAAGGTACAGTAACAATATTATATAAAAGATAAAAAATGGTACATTTGTATAGGGTACTACCATGAATTAAGCTTACTAGACTGGAGTCACTCTGGGTGAGTCAGTGAGTAGTGAGTGAATGTGAAGGCCTAGGACATTACTGTACACAACGGTAGACTTTATAAACATTGTATCCTTAGGCTACAACAAATTTATTTTAAAAGCTTTTCTTTCTTCAATAATAAATTAACTTTAACTTATTATAACCTTTTATTCTTTATAAACTTTTTAATTTTTTAAAACTTTTGGACTCTTTTGTAAAAACACTTAGTTTAAAACACATTGTCCAGCTGTAGAAAACTATTTTCTTTCTTTATTTTCTTTATCTTTTTTCCTGCTTTTTAGACTTTTTTGTTAAAAACTAAGACACAAACACACAGTTAACCTAGGTCCACACAGAGTCAGGGTCATCAGTGTCGCTGTCTTCCAGCTTCACATCTTGTCCCACTGAAGGTCTCCACGGTCAGTAACATGCGCAGAGCTGTCACTCCTATGTAGACAATGCCTTCTTCTGGAATATCCACCGAAGGACCTGGCTGGGACTGTTGTAAAGTTGACTTTTTTTTTTAATAAGTAGAAGGATTATATCCTAAAAATAACAGTCAATAGTATATTATAGGAAATACATAAACTAATACCATAGTTGTTTACTGTTATTTACTGTACATAATTGTATGTGCTATACTTCTATGCGACTGATAGTGTAGATTCGTTTACACCAGCATCACCACAAACATGTGAGTAATCCTTTGCATTATAGCAATATGTCATACACCCATGATGTCAGTAGGTGAAGGGAATTTCTCAGCTCTGTCATAATCTTACGGGACTACCGTCACGAATGTGGTCCGGTGTCCACTGAACCATTGCTATGTAGTGAATCGGACTGTGCATGCAGGTAGCACCACGTAGATTCCCTTTTCCCTCTTTTTAGAAAACCTCTTTCTGCTAACTTTCCCCATTTAATTTCCTCGTTTTCCAACTGATAGACATGCTTCATGGCTTAGAACAAGGGTAGCCACAGGATCTCAGCTGCAGCTTTCCAGTTTCAGCATTTTCCCAGTTGTGTGGCTACGGAATGCTGCCATATGTTCTTGTACTGTAAACACCAGTGTACCACACCCAGATTGTCCCAAAATAGGAAGAACTGGTGTTGTGTGAGAAGCAGAGTGAGGAGGGAAAAGAATATTTCTTACAGCCCTGAACTTAATTCTGCTTATAACCCTGGGTAATATATGTGAGAGAAGCCAGGTCTGAGCAGAGAGAGAGGAACTAAAGGCTGAAGGAGGATGGAAGGTGAATTGAGACTGGTAAAGGGACAGGGATGAGGACAGAGATTGAGAGCGGGACTGGAATCAAGGAACGGTGCGTGGAGCTGACCTGCCTTCCTCTTGCCAGGCCCTTTAGAGCATACATATGCCTCACAGGCAGACAGGGCACAGCACCTGTCCCCTGTGCACAGCACACGAGCAGAACAGGCTGGTGCTGATGGCCAGATTTCCTGTAATTAATAAGGCCACCAGATCATTGACACACCTGAAATGCCTGGTGAACCCAGGAAGGTAACCTGCAGACTAATTGGAAATATCAAGACCCTCTTTCCTTTTTGCGTTGCTCACATTTTGCCCTGCTCCTCATTTTTGTCCAGTCTCTGGTTGTCAGCTCTGCTCCTGATGATCTTGGTGCTTACACACTAAATTTGGTTTCCATGGGTCAGCTCTAATGCTAATCAAGGAGTCTTAAGGGATCTCTGTCTTTAACTCCCAGGGTTAAAGTCTCATCCCAGCTCTAGCACCGGCTCAAGGAATGGGGTTTGATCTCAGCCTGACCAAACCAAGTTTTCCTTTCTGGTGTGTTCAGCTGTATTTTCTCTGTCCTTCCATGATTTGAAAATGTCTTTGTTTTAAAGTCTAAGTTTCTGGCTGGGTGCGGTGGCTCACACCTGTAATCCCAGCACTTTGGGAGACTGAGGCGGGTGGATCACGAGGTCAAGAGATCAAGACCATCCATCTCTACTAAACCCCATCTCTACTAAAAATACAAAATTAGCTGGATGTAGTGGTGCATGCCTGTAATCCCAGCTACTCGGGAGGCTGAGGCAGGAGAATCATTTGAACCCGGAAGGTGGAGGTTGCAGTGAGCCAAGATTGCGCCACTGCACTCCAGCCTGGCAACAGAGCAAGACTCCATCTCAAAAAAAAAAAAAAGAAAAGAAGGCAAATTTTCCTAAAAGAAATTTTGTTACATGGATAGATTGCATAGTTACAAAGTCAAAATATTCTTATATTGCCAGTAACAGTTGCTCAATCAGATTAGCTAATCTATCAGTGTGAGTGAATGAAAAGAGGAACCATAAATCCAGATGTAGAGGGGAGGTGGGAAGGAAGCTTCAAGAAGAGGCTGAAGGTTCGTGTAATTTAAGGAAGACTGGGTTAAGAGGTAAGAGCAGGCTAGAAGGTCAGCATGGTTATTTCTTTTACATAGTATTTTGTTTAGAGAGGGTAAGATTGACTGCTGGGGAAAAGCTTTTCCTTACTACATTCTAGTTTTTAACATATAAACATTTCTTCTAGCTAAGAGGGTAGATTTTCTAAAATCCAAGTTGTCCAAAATATAATTTGTCTTAAAATGACCTTGCATACCCCAAATTAATAACCAAAGCTTCCACCTTAAGAAACTGACAAAAAAAAAAAAAAGGGTAAATTAAGCCCAAAGCAAGTAGAGTGTAGGATATAATAAAGATTAGAGCAGACACTAAGGAAACTGAAAACAGAAAATTTAGTAAAATCAAGGAAAACAGAAGTTGATTATTTGAAAAGACCAACAAAATTAAAATTTCATATAGACCAGTGATTCTCAACCAGAGGTGATTTTGTCTCCCAAGGGATATTTTGTCAATGCCTGGAGAAAATTTTAATTGTAATACTTTGTGTGTGTGTGTGTGACTGACAACTCATGGATAGAGATCAGAGATGCTCCTGAATATTCTACAATGCATGACAACCCCTCCAAATTAAAATTATCGTGCCCAAATATCAATAGTACTGAGGTTGAGAAACCTGATCTAAACTGACCAAAAAAAAAAAAAAAAATGAATGAAAATGAAAAAGGAGACATCAATACTAATCTCACAGAAATTAAGAGGATTGTAAGGTACATGATGAACAATTTTCAGCTAACAAACTAGTCAATTTAGATGAAATCATTCATAGCATGATACAAATTAATGAAAGTAAGGAAGAAATAGAAAATAGACTCATAATAAGTAGAAAAATTTTAATAATAATGGAAAAATCTTCCCTCAAAGAAAAGCATAAGCCCAGATGTCTTCACTGGTGAATTCTATGAAACACCAATTTTTTAAAAAACGTTTCCACAAACTATAAGAGAGAACATTTATGAACAAATTCTATGAGACCAGTGTTATCTTCATACAAAGCCAGACAAAGATATCACAAGAAAATAAAACTACAGACCAATATTCCTCATGGTTGTAGATGTAAAAATCTTTAGCAAGATATTAGCAAAATGAATCCAGCAACTTATAAAATGATTATACATCATGGCAAAGTAGGATTTCCCCTAGTAATAGAAGATAGGTTTACTATCTAAAAATCAATTAATGTAATGTCATATTAATATAATAATATGAATAAGGGACAAAAATCACATGATCATCTCAATAGCTGCACAGAAATATTTGGCAAAAATCTAATTCTCATTAATGCTAAAAATTTTTTAGTAAACTGGAAATGGGAAATAATTTTTTCAACCTGATAAAGGAATTCCATGAAAAATCTGTAAGCATCATATAACTTACTTGTTAAAGACTGACTGCTTTTTTCTCTAAAATTGTGGGAAAAACTACATATTGTATGATTCTATTTATGTAAATGTCTTGAGAAAAGTAAATCTATAGAGGCAGATAGGGTAATAAAAATATGCTAAAATTAGATTTTGGAGATAGTTTCACAACTCTATCAATTCACTAAAAATTATTAAATTGCATAATTAAAATGGATGAATTTTATGGAATCTAAATTATGTTTAACAATACTCTTCAAAATGTTCCTATGTGTGGAGTTTGGGGGTGTGTGTATGTACATGTTTGGGAATGATTCTTAGAATTTCTGAGGGCTTGAGCCCTAGTCCTGGCCTAATCTTGAATTAACTGTCTGTCCTTGGTAAAATTCCTTTATCATTTTTTCATCTATAAAACAAAAGGGCAGGACTACTTAATTTCCAAAGTTTCTTCCAGTTCTTCTAACATTCTGTGCATCAGAGTGCTTTTGTGTGAATTGCGGCTCATGATTCAGGTAGCTAAGATTAGATGCTAGGCTTCAGAGACAGATCTTCCTCTCTGCTTTAGAAAGTGAGAGATTATTAGGATGAAATAACCTCTTAGAGATGGATCAGGACCAGGTTATGCCCTTCACCAAGGGCGTGAGACAACTGACTCATTGACTTGTCCAAACCGAAACATCTCTTTAAGTAGCCAAAGTGGGACTAGAATCCACTCATCTAGTCCCATGTCCATCCTCACCCAGGGGAAAGATATCCTTTTATATTTCTTTTCCTAGGAGTCTGGAGAGGGTAAGCTTGGGAAAAAAAAGTAGGCAAGAAAGAACTCTCAGATGCCTATATAAGCGGGTTTTATCTTCATGCTTGTAGATATGACTCTGAGTCTGAGGCAGCTGTGGATGAGTGGGAAGGGTGTTACCATATTTATGTCTGGTGTCTTCCTTGCATGACAGTAAACATACACTCCCATTTTCTAGCCATCTTTTTCCATTTGTCTTGCTGTCATGGAGTAAAAGTCGCCATAAGCATCAGCTTTCAGGAAAACTCTTATTTATTCAAAAGATATTTTATTCCCATAAAAGCCAAACCAAAAAAAGTAATTATACAAAAGTCAAAGTAACATCTCTAAATCCATGGATCCATGGCCCGATTTCTCATCTCTCACCAGGGACCTACTAGGGTCCCCACCAGGTCCAGGTTCATTTCTCTTTCCCCTTTCATCCTATTACTGCTTTCTCATTGCTTCTTATCTCCAAGCTCCCTCCCAGAGTATAATAGTTAAGGTGACAATCTGTCTGCCACCTTGTGGTAGACATAAGTGTTGTCCTTTAGGTTCCTTGAATCCAGAGAATTTAGAAAGTTTACGCTTGACTGTCAGGGTAATAAAAACCATAAAGCTTGTAATTAATGGTAAGAACAGATGTCATGTATTAGACACTACAAGCCAAGCAGAACATGAAGCTCTCTATATGGATTAATGCATCTATTTATCAAAACAACCTTATGAGACAGACCCTGTTATCTCCATTTCCTGGTGAAGCAACTGAAGCTCAGACAAGTTAAGAAGAGTGCTTAGAGTCAGGGAAAATGAGTGGGCAAGGCCCTCAAATGTGTCTACTTCTGGATCTGAGCTCTTGGTGTAACCATTGCACCATCCTGTTTCTCGGTCCCTCTCATCCCAATCCAATTTCATCCAATGCTCAAATATGTCTACCATGCCACTGTCAATGGACCATCTGCGCTTCCTGTGAAGGGGAACTTACTACCACTGAGGCCCTCCATTCCATAGTAACTTAGTTCTGCAACCTGTTATAGCAACAAATTTAAAATCACATCATTGCTTTTACATTTTCTTAAAAAGGATATCATGCCCCCTTGCCCCTTGATCCCTCCCCACCCCCACAAAGCAATCCTAGTCCATGAACAGTCTCTAAATGACAGGGTTTTGCATCTTTCTATCACCCTGGTTTCTCTCCTTTGAACAAGCCCCAGGTCATCCCTACTCCCTCTTAAAATGTGGAGTTTGGAACCCACAGCACAGGTGGAACATAGCATTACCTTCCTCTTTCTAGTTCCTATACTTCTAATGCTCCCTAAATTTTGTTTAGTTTTCACATTATTTGGTTAATTGCCTTGGGAAGTGAATTTTAATCTCTATATGGTTAAATAAAATAGATTTAGAAATAACCGCGGAATAAATAGAGCTTCAAGAAACATTTGTTAAAAGTTCTTTTATATTCACTGTATCTTATTTCAGAGTAATTGATTGCCTCAATGTCTATTTCCACTTAAGCTTGCTGATGAGTTTACTCCTTGACCTCATAGTCCAAATTTGGCCAAGAATTTTTGCTGGTCCTCTTTTTTTAATGCCCTTTCCATAGAGGAAAAATAAGCAAACAGAGCCTGCTGTGACGCGCATGGCCGAGCTATGTCCTGGCGGAAGAGGATGCATCCTGTGCTCATTCCTCTACTGATTAATTGCCAAGCTGCATATTTGACCACAGAAGATACTGAGGAACTCTACCCACTCCAGGTTTAGCCTTGATCTTGGTGAGTAGAAAAATTCTCTGTGTCAGTGGCTAAAATTACCTAGTCAGGCTCTCTCCAACTCTGGCCTGCATTTTCCATCATTTGTTTATTTGCAGTGGGAAGAGATCATCTTCCAAAATGGGCCAGAGGCAGATAGATGCAGCTGCACCCCCTGTTGAGGCATAATAATTTTCTAAATCTGCCTGGGGGACTCCCATTAGCTCTGGATGCTTTCCTGTCACTTGGGCGGAGGGCTCACCCCCAGCATTAATATTGACATAGATATAAATTGTTGCTGCCTTTCTAGTTTTTAACCAGTTCTTAAGGCCTCACAGATATTTTTTAAAAGTAAAAAGCAAAACACTTGCCAATTTCTTTATTTCTTAAAGCACTCAAGCAGTAGGTCCTCTGTGATACCCTTAAATCATAAGAACATTTCTCCAACCAGGCCCCTTGTCCTCTGATTCTACCTGGAAGCAACTTAATCACGTTTGAGGTTGTTGCCCTCTTCCTAAGGACCGACGCAGAAGGTGGTTCAGCAGGGTGAAATCTGAGCCCGCCTGGCAGGCTTGATTTTTAACACATGTCTAAAGCATGTATTTAGCTGTCACCAAGAGAGCTGACAGTTTCTGGGAGAGGTGTTGTGTACATAGGACCAGCAGTGGGCATTCCCAGACCACACCCACTTACAGCATGCTGTGATCTGAGCTTCCTTTTTCCCTGGAGCCAAACATACAGGAATGAAGAGAAGCTTCAACCGCTGTAAAAAAAAACAAAACAAAATGACAACAACAACCCCCCGCCCACCATGTAAAAGGTACCAGAAAAAGCCATAGCCAGAGGGTTTTTTTTGGCGGGGGACACCCTACAAGGACACTGATGCAGGCAGAAACAAGTATTCAAAAGCAAGTTTACTCATCAAAAGTATATTCTTCTGTCTTGGCTTAAAATAGTACAGGGAATGTCTGATTCTAGCTGTTGCCAGAGATCCTTGAATCAACTGAATTTCTTAGCACTGGAATTTCTCATTTCTTGGGCTGCCTCTAGGCTCAACCCCTAAAATGCTACCTCCTGACAACATCGAACAATTCCCAAGCACCATCGAAACACACAGTATTGCACTCTATTACCTTATTCAGAATTCATAAATACCCTGCAAGGTAGGCATTATTAGCCCCATTTTGGAGATAAGAAAATGAAGTTCAGGAAGGATGAGGACCTGCCCCAAGGCTGCACAGCCTGAGTATCAAAGTGGCCCACAGACGCTAAGGTCTTCATCTCCAAAGCCCATCTTCTTAATGGCTGTGACCTGCCGCCTCCGCTGGAGGCAGCCTCATCTGGAGGCTGTGCCTGTCCCTGGGCCCTGTCCCTGACCCATACCCCGCTTCCTTTCAGGTTGAGTGTTAGGATTATTATAAATCTCCTCATGTTACCCTCTAGGGAAGTGCATTCCCATGCTTTAAACAAAATAATTCCACCATTTTCCCTGAGAAAGGAGAGGCCCCATCAGGGTATGCTCACCTAGTCATCAGCTGGTCTAGCCATTTGCTATCCTGGTACCTACCCATCGGTTGACTCCAGCCCCAGCCTGAGTCTCACCATGAGAGACCAGAGGTGAGAACTGTCCATCTGAGTCCCTCAACCCTACAACTATAAGAAAACTAAATTGTTTTAAGAAACTAAGTGTTGGGAAGTTTGTTATACATCAGTAGGCAACCAGAATATTACTTTTAGCAAATTAATATTTTTTTCTATGTCACTCGGTATCTCATAGTACCTAATGCCTAATGCAGAAACATCTCCTACTACTGACTACTAATCACTCAATAAAATTTTGTTGGCCAGGCATGGTGGTTCATGCCTGTAATCCCAATGATTTGAGAGGCCAAAGTGGGAAGATCACTTGAGGCCAGGAGTTCACGACCAGTCTGAGTAACATAACGAGATCTCTTATCAACAAATACTTTTATAAATTAACCAGGCATAGTGGTGCATACCAGTAGTCCCAGCTACTTGGGAGGCAAGGGCAGGAGGATTGCTTGAGTACAGGAGTTGCAGATTACAGTAAGCTATGATAGTGCCACTACACTTCAGCCTGAGCGACAGAGTAAGACTCTGTCTCTACATATTAAAAAAAAATGTTTAATTTTTCCTTATTGGATTGAAGGGCAGTGGGGTCAAAGGATCAGTTGAGTCCTGAGTACAAGTGGGGTCAGTCTGAAAAGCATCTCAAAAAAACAATCTTAGGTTCTGCAATAGTGACATTATCTATCTGAGCAACTGGGGAAGACACAAATCTTGTGACCTCTGGCTACCTGACTCCTGAGCAGTAAGGGATAGAGAAAGTATACCTATATCTTTGTAGAATTTGGGCCCTCCAACAATCCTAATTTTGTGGCCTTTCATTAGTCTTATAAAGATTGTTTTCACTCCCTGAGCAAGAAAGGGGTTTGTTTTAGGGAGGGGCTATTATCATCCGTATTTTTAAGTTAAACTGTAAACTAAATTTCCTCCCAAAGTTAGCTTGGCTCGCATTCAGAAATGACCAAGGGCAGATTGGAGGTCAGAAACAAGATGTAGTCAACTATGTCAGATTTCTCTTACTGTCATAATTTTTCAAATGCATTTCTACCTTTCCAATACCACAGTTTTTTGCAGGAGTAGATGGAGTCTTTTTCGTGGTCCACTCCCTGGTGTTAACAACCTTGCTTTTTCCAATGACTTGAGAGTTCTCCTGCTCAACAAGCAGAAGATAATTTGCTCTCTGAGGTCTGTTGAAAGATAAACTTTGGCACATTAAAATTTTAGAGTTTATTTGAACAGACAGCAATTCATGAATGAGGCAACTCCAAACTGGAAGTGTTTTTTTTTTTCAGGACTCCTCTAATAGAGCATGAGAAGGAAGCTTTTATAGAGTGATTGAAGAAGAAAGGCAAAGAAAATATTTGATTGGTTACAGTGGAGCAGTAGCCTTATTTGGATCATTCCAGTGGAAAGTCCATTGTCAGAGGTTAGTGGGCAGTTTCTGATTGGTTACGTTTAAATTTTGTGTTCCTAGAATATGACCAATTCCGCTGAGTTGGGTTTTGGTTTGCTCACATAGAAACCCAGGGCACTGAAGCTGCCACAGTCTAATGGCTTCCCAGTTAATTATTTTAACTTGTCTCAGACATTTGTTTCAGAGAGAATTACAGCATTTGAGGAGGGTGGGAAGGACCATCCCAGTTAGGCCTTGTCACAGGAATGCAATACTACCTTCTGAGGAAGACAGAGTGGCAATACTACCTTCTGAGGAAGACAGAGTGTGCTCTTGGGCAGTGACTGCCCCTGTGTGGATAAGGACTCTTTCCAACGGAACCTTGCAGTAGCCTCCAAACCTTTGCAATAGCAGCTCCCTCCGTCTGGAAGACTCTGCCCTTTCCTCCTCTCTTTCTGCAGGTCTCTGCTCAAGTATCACCTTCTCTGACCACTTTATGTTACCTAGCACCCCTCCATTACCCTCCATTTTTTAAATGGATTTTTCTCCCTTCTCTTTAGCAGTTATCACTATCTGACACATTTTAATCTATTTGGCTATTGTTCTTCTCTCTCTATGGAACGTAAGCTTCAGGAGGCCAGGGATTTCTGCTGCTTTATTCAGTGCTGTATCTCCAGTGTCTCAGACAGAGCCTGGCACACGCAATACATGTTTGTTGAATAGATGAATGAATGAATGATATCTCCTTCTGTGAGAGTGGGTAAGTCAGACAGTATATTTTAAACTACTCCAGGTAAACCAAACCAGAAACAAGGGATTTACCCTAGGCTCTTTCCTCTCCCCACCATTCAGTATGACTCAGTTAGTTTCTACCTATTTCATGTCTCTGAACTTAGTTCCAGTCTCCCTGCCCTCATTCCCAGTTCAGACCCACATCACCTTTCAAGCCATGGCTCAGCCTCAAACCTGTTTTCCGTGAGTGAAGTTCATCGCCTTCCAAATCATCCTTTCAGGGCAGCCAGAGGGTGTTTCCAACACACAAAGTAGCTAATGACACTGTCGACACTTAAAAAATTCCGAGGTCTTCCATTTTTCCCTCAGGGTAAACCCAACCTCTTTTGCATGACATACCTAGATCTTGACACTTTGGCTTCCATATGTCTACAGCCTTATCTGTAGTAGCTTTTCTCTTAAACTCAAGAGTTCTACTACCCTCTTCCCAGTTCTTCGTACCCACACAACCCCTTTCACCTTCACCACACAACTCTTGCTTCCCACAACCCCCTCCCCCTTCACCTGGTTCAAGAACCAGGACATTCTAGAGAGACCGCTGGGCATGGGCTGGGAGGGGCCATTCTGAGCTGAGCGTCTTCATGGACTCCAGCACAAACAAAAACACACGGCTCCCGCTGCTTCCTACCCCAGCCCCCTCTGGATCCACACAGGGCCCTGTGTTTGCCTTTGCCAGTGATGTCATTATAACATTTCATTGTAATTGTCTCCTGATTAATCTCTCTCCTCCATCACACTGTAAGTTCCTTGTGGACAAGGTCTCCTCATGTATTGTTTGTATGCTCAGAGTCTTTAAAGAAGACTAGCACATGGCACAGAGGAGATATTGGTTGAAAAGATGATGAGTGAATATAATTTTAACGAACACATTAATTTTATTCACAGAAATCGAAAGGAAAAGACAGTAATCTTTTTCAAATGGAAAATACCCCAAGTTACTTAAAAATAACTCACCTTCCTAATGAAATGGTTTTTCTATTTTACATGCAACCTTCTCTGAAATATGCAGTTATTGAAAGTATTATTTTGTATTTGTGTACCTACATGCCTTTAGAAATGAATGTTCCTAGGAAAAAATGCAGAAAAATACAACTTGAAAGAAATCATCAACATAACGCTCAGGCATTTAATTTTGGTGCTTTGAATACTGACGGGTGTTTGGTGTGTTCTGGTGCAGGTGCGGGGCCTGTGGGGCAGCCCTTTCTCTGGGCCACCTCCCCAGCATTCCTCCTTCCTGCCCTGGGGTTGGCGGCACTTAGAGACGGAAGTGGTTGTACAGTCTCCAAGGTATATTTAATCTTTGGCCCAGTTACTGAATTTGCCAAAAAGGAGGGCAATTAGTTCCAGGTGTGATGCTGGGGTCTCTGAAGTGGAACTTCCCTATTGGGAAGCTGGCTCACACCTGCCTGCAAATGGCTCCCACGTCATTACCAAGCCTCTCTCTTGCCTATGGGCTGGGAAGGGAACTCTGTTCACTTGTTTTATTTCAAAGTCAGTGTCCCATATCTCCTTGAGAATCAAGTTTGCATTTGGTAATTTTCCTTCCACAATCTGAGAATTCAGTGCTATTTAGGCCATGCAAGTTACAAGAAAGAAATGACCCACTGAAAGAGCTCAAAGCATACTTTTATTGAAAAGAAAAAAAGACATTTTCCCCTTTTCACTAGTTCAAAAAAGACATCTGTGTTGATGAAACTGGTCTTGCCTCTCATTCATGGTGTGGCTCTTTTTACCCAATGGGTGATTTGTCCCCAGAGAGGATGATGTAACAATTTCTCTCTCCATGAAGGAGAGTAAAGAAAAACTGTGCTGGACTTTACATACTGTAAAACCCCCTGCTTAATGTTTTCCATCGTAGTATGCTCATCTTATACATCCCTGCCATGTTCCCAATTACAGTGTTCCTTTCTCCAGCCCCTGGGAAAACCAATTTTACCATTAGTTGTACACACTTGTGGATCCATGTTTTCATTCTCAGTCAAGAATCATGGCAAATTCTCAGCAGCTGATGTATATATGGGGAACTAACATTGTTCATTCTTTAAAAAGCTCCCTATGGTATCAGATGTCACGCAGAATTCACAGGGGCAGGAAGGCGGCCCAACTCCCTAAATGCCTGCAGCTCTCTCCGTTCATCCCCCAACTCCGGCCAGGCCCTCAGTCCCTGTGGTTTCAACAGAGGCCTGTGACCTCAGACTTGAACTTTGGGGAGATTGTTCCCACCCAGATATAAAGAACATCTATGAACAGAACATAAGGATTTGATTAGAACATGTGTTCAGGAGGTTGAACGGCTATGTACCAAGAAATGTTCTCTCATTCTTATGTAGTGTATAAAACCCATGAACAATTTAGGGTTGACTAAGAAATATTGGAATTCTGTAGCATAGTACGTGAACTCGTTTCAAAATGGAAACAGAGGAAGTTCCTTATTTATAGTCTAAGAGTCTAATTTAAAAATCAATTGTATTTAAGAGCAGAATCAGGTAGGTGTGGATCTTCTGCTCCATAAAGATCACAATTCTTAACTTGGTACCAATCTTTTATAAATGTTGAGATGAGCTCCAAGGGTCATATCCTTATTGGAGCACTAGTAAAACTGGAATGGTTTCATAGGACTAACATGGAACAATCTAACTAGTAAGCCAAGTTCTTCTATTCTGCCCAATGTATTTACTTTGGGCATCAATTCTTCTAAAATTCCCTAAGATTGAAGTATACTTCTAATAACTTGTAATCTTTAGGATGAAGGATAAAATAAGAGATAAAACAGTATGTCAACGTTTGTGACAAATCCCTTTAAAGAATACTTGTCTTTGTCTGTTGCTGCTGCTATAACAAAATACCACGGACTGGGCAATTAATGAAATAATAGAACTCATAGTTAAGTAATAGACTCTCACAGCTCTCACAGTTCTGAAGGCTGGGACATCCAGAAGGTGCCAGCAGATTCATGTCTGATAAGATGGCATTTTGTTGCTCTGTCCTCTCAAGAGGATGAATGCTGTGTCCTCATATGGCACAAGGCCAAAAAAAAGCAAAAGGGGCCTTTTATTAGGGCACTAATCCCATTCATGAGGGTGGAGCCCTCATAACCAAATCACCTTCTAATATTGCATTGAGGGTCACTTTCAGCATACATTTTGGAGGAACAGAAACATTCAAATCACAGCTGCGCTAAAAAAAGAAATTAAAGATAGCCAATAATGCTGGCGATAATTTACCAAATAAAATATATGTGCTTCTGGTTCAAGATTACATTTATTTAGAAAAGTCAACATTTGGTGCTTTGTAAACTCCTTTAGATGAACGCTAGTCCTAAGTGACAGAGTAAGATTCCTTTGGCTTGAAGTTAGTGAGAGATTAAGGGCAGATGATAGACTAAATACCAACATATCTCTGAAGCCATGGGAAGTGCTGGAAAGACAAGGATCAGAAATGATGAGGAGGGAGTTGCCAGGCAATAGTTCTTTCAAAGGCATTAGAAACTTCACCTCATTTCACTCTTGAGAAATAATTGGTGAAACCCATCTGTATTAAAAATACAGCTGGGTGTGATGGCAGGCACCTGTAATCCCAGCTACTTGGGAGGCTGTGGCAGGAGAGTCGTGTGAACCTGGGAGGCAGAGGTCGCAGTGAGCCGAGATCATGCCACTGCACTCCAGCCTGGGCGACAAGAGCGAAACTCTGTCTCAACTAATTAATAATAATAATAATTGAGGCAGTAAGCATTTAATGCTGATGTTCAGAAAAGGCTTAAAATCACTGGTAAGATACATTTCAATAGTATTCTCTCAGACAACAACAGAAGTCCTTCAGTTAGTGGGGGTTAGTGGTTTTGGAAACGACCTTCTGGTGATGAATATCAAGGAAAACAGAGAGATCTATGGGAGGTTGCCAATGCTTATGTCACAACTATATGCATTGTACATATCATATGCTTCAGATTCTTTTGGAATGACATGGAACAAATACATTTTAATAAGATACCCAGGCATAATTGAGCAAAGATTTTTCTTTCAAACACATAAAATTAACTTTAGGATCCTCTCTGATAATATTTCTAAATTCCTACTTATTTTTAAGCTTTGTTTCCTTGTGAGATTAAAAAAAAAAAATCTTTCCTGTTTTAGCTAAGGTAAAAACATCACCACGACTACCACTTGTTTGGGAAACGTGATATTGCTGGAGTGATTCCCTATAGGATTACAGAAAACGTCCCAAGTATTTAAGCTAGAAGATGTGGCATCTGTGGCATATAAGCTCTCCAAAGACAATTTTGTATACTTGTTTTTTGAGCAGATGTTCTCTTCATTTTAAATGGCCCTATGATTAATGGGCCAGTAGAATGTGAAGGTGTTTTCAGAATTTTATACACACCGTATGAGTCATCCTGCATGCATTATGCATGTATACCTTTAAATCTCAAGAAAGCCCTAGAAATGGTCTGACTTGGCCTGCATTAGTGTACACTTATTGGTCCAGAAAGATTTCCTCAATTCAGATCCATAACCTTTTAAAATTTCTACCTCTTTATTAACACATTTCCTTTTCTCCTTTTGCTGTGTTGTTGATTTTGTTCCCTTCCTTTAGCCTTCTCTCTGAATGAGGAGCCTGGCTGACTACAGGCTCTCAATAGCCATAAATCTGCTTGTTGGCCTGCTTGAATATCCTGCTTGCTCTCCTAGCCAACATCTCGGATACTTCCTTAGCATCCTCTTGGTCTGAAGAGCACTTGGCTGTTGGAGAAGAAGACAAAGGGCGCTCCTCTTTGTTTGGGAGGTAAACTGAGAACAGTCTTTCAGCAAATCATGCTAACTCTCAACCTCTTCATCATCAACTGTGAGCATTTCCTTTCCAGAAGCAAAGATAATAGTCTGTAACCTGGCAGGTACACTGTTTTCTAGGTTGAGCTCACAGAGTTTTAAAATTCAGTGTTAATATGGTAAAACAATATGGGTTTCCTCCTACCTCCCTACAAGTAGATTTTCCCTTTCCTTTGTTTCCATTCAACAAGCCTCAGAGAAGAGCTACAACAGGATGTAAAACTTTCCTGAGTATGTATTCCAAACACCTAAGCACATTAACAAAATTATACTGGGTGCCTCTGAGGCAAACCTCAAGAGAGAGGGGGCATCATTCAAGAGCCTGAGATGGTAACTTTACCCTCTGCTTCAAGAAACGGAGCAGTCTTCCTTCTTCTCAGTTGTCCCTAGGGTGTCCCCAAGAATTAGGGTGTAGGCTGGAGGCAGAGAAGTGCTATTATCACAGTTTTGGAGTTTCCCAGTCTTCGATTAGTGAGGCCACAGGGAACTCAGACCTCACGCTATCATTAGCTACAGTAGAATCCCAGGGAGCTGTCAAGAGACCAGGGAGGAAATCGTTCCCTGCTGCATTTAGGTACATGATGCCACCGTCAGCCTTGGTGAAATCTGTGTGCCTGGAATGAGTAGAAGAGGAGAAAGCCGCCAGACTACAGGGGCCATGTGGACATAAATGAAAGCTGTTGTTTGTGCTGCTATAACCAAATACCACAGACTGGATAATTTGTGAAAACCAGAAATGTAATTCTCAAAGTGCTGGAGGCTGGGAAGTCCAAGATCAAGGTGCCAGCCTTCAGTGTTTGGTGAGAGTTCTTGGCTTCCTAGATGATGCTTTATTGCTGCATCCTCACATGGCAGAAGAGCAGAAGAGCAAAAAGGGGCTAAATGCTAGATGAAGCCTCTTTATAAACATCCTAATCCCATTCTCAAGGGCTCTGCCTACATAATTGCCTCTTAAAGGCCCTACCTCTTAATATTGTTACATTAGCAATTATGTTTCAACACATGGGTTTAGGGGGAGCTTCCAATAATAGCAGCTGTGGCAGGAAGGCCAGCATAGAGAGAAGAGTTGAGGATCAAATGTTCCACCCTCCCACCCACTACAAATAGCTTTCCTGTTATGACGGCACACATTCTTGAAAATTATGGAGGCCTGGGAGAGATATTAAATTTTATTAAATTAAAACATTTAAAAATATTTTTAGATTTTTTGAGTAGTAAATGAAATATAGACTCACTGTATTCATATGTTTGACATTTTGTTGCAATTTTACAACAGTGACTTATTTCATTTATAAAACTGATAAATGCTTATAATAATAGAAACAATACTGGCAGACCAATTGCAACAGCACATCAAAAAGCTTATCCATTACAATCAAGTAGGCTTCATCCTGGGGATGCAAGGCTGGTTCAACATATGCAAGTCTATAAACGCAATCACCACATAAACGTAATCAAGTTAATGAATTCAGACCTGTCTGTTTTGTTTGTTGCTATTACATCTTAGATACGGCATACTCTTATTTTGGTAATCAATTAGTTTCCTTACTTTTACAGTATATATTTTCAACTCATTCTATAGTTTTATTATCCTCATATATTGAGTTAAGATATTTTTTAAATGTTGTATCCTAAAGCTTTTCCAAGGAGTATCATTCTGCTTTTTTGGCACCGGTTTTCCTTGAGAATAGGTTTGACATCTGTCTTTTGCCTGTTATGTTGCTTTTTGTCTTTTTCTTTTTTTTTCTAGTAAGTTTGCATAGTTGCCATTCCTCTTCTTTCCTTGTTTGTATTTAACGTAAACATAGGTAGCTCTAACCAGTCTTCTCTTTGCTCTGAGAGTTTATGACCACATACTCCTTGCCACACTGTCTTCTTTTTCTAAGCCTACTTCTTTGCCTCTCTCAGCTGCAGTTTGAGGATAAGTTTAGATTTCTATCCTGTTTTCTGTAAGGATTGCGGAAAGCGAAAGAGATCATTTGGGGGCTGAATACAATCTTTGTCAGGGGACATGAATTCTCTGGCTTTTTGGGTTTTTTTTTTTTTTTTTTTTTTGATTCTCTGTATTAGGAGGCCCCACTTCTCCAGAAATATACCTGACTCCTGTGATTTTGTGCTATTCCCCAACCAGCTCAGAGCCCGGGCAGCATATCCTGCCTCAGCCTTGGGTCCTTCAGGCATGTACAGCTTTTCTACTGTTTAAAACTTTTCCTTGACTTTCCCCGGAGCTGTCTACTCTCTCCCACAGGCTGCTGCTTTCAAATTAGAAGGTATTTCAAAGAAGCACAGAATTTTGTCTGTTCTTCTTTCTTTACTATAATTTCTAGAGGGTGGGGTTAGAAAGCAAGCCACAAAGGAATCTTTTGTTGTCTTTCACTGACTTTTTCCTAACATTTATGTCATGAAGTTTAATCCTTTTTCCTTTTTTTGGCTGTTTTTGACTATTGGCTTATAATTTTTAATGCATTTTGTTAGGTACCAGAGGAAACGATTTTGTAATCAGGATTTGTTCTGCTATTTTACCTGAAATCCAGTATATTTTAAAAATTTATTCCCCAGGTCCATGGAGAGCATCACCTGCCCTCTAAGGAAACAAAGATTGTGATTCTTTAGCATGGAAGGGTTGTTTGTTAGAATTTGTATCAGCCACACCGACCTTATGTTCTTCACTTGTTGTGAATTCCAGAGGAACTTGTAACTTCTCCAGTAATAGATTGCAAGAGGGGCTTAACGTTTTCATTTAGAATGCTGACCTCTTAAGCTTGATGTGCGTTTTGAGAGAGGCTTTTCCTCTCCCTGATTCCTGGGCTTGTATAGAAGGGGTGAGTTGAAGAGAAGGGGAAGTCAGGAGGAAATGTGGCCTAAGGAGATAGAGTAGTTGGAGCAGTTATTTTGCTGGCTGAGGAATGGGGTGGCTGCCTCTAGGATGCTGAGCAGTAGCAGAGGAGCTCCTGGGGAATGAGGGGGGCTCCAGCTTGTGCTAGATTCTCTGCTGGCCTGGGTTCTGTTTAACTCCCTACCTGCCTTCTCTTTGTCTCACATCGCCTGTGCTGCTTTTGCGCCCTACTCCTTTGCTTTTCCAGTCCTGCCTCTGTCCAGGTCCCATTCCACAAGAAGTGTGAACATGGCATTGGACAATGCAAAACTGGAATCGCTCTCCTTTGAACAGAATTGCATCATTCCTATTGTGTGTTAGTCTCTTCCCACTTTTATCAATTATTTTAACCACTTGACAGGCCTTGTCTTAGTCTCTTACATGATTTATGGTGATGGGATTTTTATGACGGTTGAACAAGAACATAATGCTTTGGACTCACATTTCTGTTCAAACAGAAGTGCCTGTTCACTTACAACTAAAATATCACCAGTGTCAAAGAGTACAAAAATGTTCACATTGTTCCAGGAAGAAATGTTGCAAATCTTTTCTGATATGTGTGTGTGTGTGTATGTGTGTGTCTATAAAATGATAAGAAAATCATACTATATCTGGGTGATGGATCCAATAGTGGGGCTTTGCAGTACCAACTATGTTTGAATTATTTATGTCTTTTGAGATCATAAATAACTAAATTGTGGACATGTTGGAAAAGATACCGAGGCCTCAAAATTCAGACAGAACCATGGGAAAGGCAGCAATCCCAGCTGCCACGTGGCTTGCTCTCCTGCCTCTGGCCGGGGCTTGCCGAGTAGAAGCCCATCAGATCTGGGCTTCTGGCTTGGCTTTCAGAGTTCCCCTTCATCATTCGCTTGTCTGCAGTTTGAGCCTCTCCCCTGGATGACCTGGGTGACCACACAGGCAATATTGAGTTAGTTTTTCCTTTTTAAGATTAATGTTGCCAAGAACTTGAATTTCAGTGGCATTCTTGCCTCTCTGCAGTCAAGGGTGAGGGGGTCCCTGATTGGTGTTCGGGGCCAGTTAGGATAAGGGCTTTGGGCGTTTTGCCACTCACCTGTCCTCTGAGTTTGCTGAGAATTCTCTCAGGCAGCTCTAGTGGCCTGGTTAGGTTTTCATGGACTATCCAGTCGCACAACACCATTTTGTAACTAAGGCTCCTTTTTCCTGAAAGGTAGTTTTGTGTCACGCAGGTACCATCAACATGATTATGACTGAGTTTATGATTCCTGGAAAAAATTCCATTCCCTCGTGGTATCATTAGTAAGTGAGTAGCTCATCCCAACAGAGGGAATATTTTCAAGCACATGAATTTTATTTGAGGGGATGGAAGTGGGATATCAAGACACATACTCTCTGATTCTAATAATAATATTATTGTGATAAAATAACTGCATGAGTAGGATGAGTAAGGATTAATTTAAAATAATGTATGCGAAGTACATAGCACAGTTCCTGACACAAGTAAGCGTTCAGTGATAAAAATGAACAAGGATTCTTGGAAAGTCACTCTAATAGATGTATGTGTCTGTATATTTATGTACAGTTAATAGTTATTTTAGCCACTTGAAGAAGTTAGCCAACATCAAATATGTGTGGGAGATTTCCTAAACCAACAATTTAGGCTTGCATCTTTCATAATTCATAGGAAACAAATACCATAATATTATATATGAGACAAACTACATATAATTATGTTGTATATTATAGCCTGTATTATATTACATTATTACATATTCATATGTTGGATAAAATATGTCATATATTAGTATATACAAGGTGCATGTACTAATCATTGTATATATCGTAGCTAATTTATGGAGCCCTGTCTATATGCCAGGTATTACACAAAGCACTTTGCAAATGTGATCTCATTTAATTCTACATCAACTCTTCCATGCAGGTACCCCTGTTATTTTTGCTTTATGGATGAGGCAATCCATTATATGTGTTTGTGTGTGTGTGTGCACAGTATATGTTTGTGCATGTATTGTGGTGCCTTAAAGATCATTCGTGTGCTCACAGAGCTTCCAAGAGGATAAGCCAAGATTTGAGCTTCACTGTGTTGGAGTCCAAAATCAGTGTTCTGATCCTGTAAGCACTGCTGTTTCTTCTCATTAGCTACTTACTTGCTGGGCTGTTCCCCAGGCTGTCGCTCACAAACTCTTCATCCCTCCAGAGAGCTTTGATGTTGACTACAACCCTAAGTGCATATTCATTATTTACTCCTTTCAACAACTCTGCAAGGTAATAGGCTAATTTTACTAATATCGTCATTTTACAGTTGAAAAAACAGAGGCTCAGGGAAATTAAATCACACAGCTCTTAAGTGGCAAAACCAGAATTGGCCGTGAGTCTGATTTCAAAGTCCTTCATCCTCTTTCCACTTCATCACACCCCTGCCCACACAACCACCACCCACCCACCAACTTGAAAACCTCTCCCCTGTGCAGGGCAGCCAACCAGTTTGAGGCTACCTCAATAGCTCCAGCCTCCTGATTGTCCATGTTCTGGAGTTTAACTGACGGAGAAAAGGACCAACCAATGAGTCAGTGACTTGGCTCTCTTGGGAAGCCTGCTTTTGACCCTCTGCCTCTGCCTAGCCCTATTAAAATGATGAGCCCTGACAACCTCACAGCTGGAGGTGTAGCCAGCCTGCCAGTGGTCTGATTGATGATATTTGTTATGGTCTTACCACTGGGTGTTATTGTTTTAGCACTTCATCCATTTCCCTTTAGATGGTTGGTGGTGGAGATTTTCATCAATGTCTTTTGATTAATCTCGAATAAAGAGGAAGCTAGCAAGCACCAAACATGTTTGGAAGAATTTCAACCCCAATTAAGTGTGATTTGATTTGTGGGAGCTGCATAACAAGGAATTCAGAATAAACATATCTAACATGAAACCAGGGACTAAATTTAGGTGCTTAACAGCATGGAGTGTGTCATCTTCCAGCCTGCTGTAGTTGCAGGCTGCTTGTGCTCGCTGACTTTCCAGATGATCATCGACATCCCAAAAGCTTTTACAAACTGACGGTGAAAGTGGGACTCACCAAGTAGGCTCTCCATTTATTTGCCAAGAGAGTTTTAAGGACGTCTGCTATCTATTTCTCGATAAATCTGCTGTCTTACTGCAACATAAGTCGCCCATTGCTGTATCCCCTCATTTCCACCTGTGTCTGGGGAAACACAGTCCTGGTCTTGTGCACCTGAGATTCACTAGGTAGAGAAATATGTGTCAATTCTAGGGTCCTACTTATGTGCTAAGTTGTTTCTTTACATTCTCCCTCCCCCACCGTGAGCTACTCATGTAACATTCACCAAAAGGAAATTGCAAACTGATTGGAGGGAGGAACTGATTGGAGGGAGAAATGAACTCTTCAGTAGCTGCCAAAGAGTTCATTTCACCCCCCAATCAGTTCCTCTGAACAACCAAGCATTTTTGGAGAGGTCTTAGCACCATCAGTATTATTTTAGACCTCTCTATTGTATATTCAACAAATTGCAATTGAACACCTGTTACATAATACTGTCTTACACTAATTTAATTTTTGCCTAGTGTCAATTTTTTCTTAATTTCTAATACAGGTTGAAATTCTACCATTCAATGTTTAGTTTCATGGCAATTTCTGTCTTACCTACTTATCATTCATTTTCTCTTACTTGATGCTTTAGCATTTTATCCTATTTTCAATGAGATTTTTTCCCTCTGTCTTTTCCTTCTAGGTACTGTAACTATAATAAATTGTCTTCAAATTTTGGTTAATCTTGTAAATCATTAGTGTTAGGGTCTCTTTTAATGGTCTGATGTTTTAATAGGTTTGATGTTAAGTATTTTCTCCACTCTTGCTTATTTTTAAAGAAGGAGGGATACAATGTTTTTCAAAGGCAAAATTTGTTGTTTGTCTTTGATCTTCTTTAGATGAGCAGTTGAACAGTGTGTTAGCACACACGCACAGCTTCCAGGCCCATTGTCAAACCCTAGGCTGAGAAATCTCAAGGGCTCCTGTTAGTTGAACATATCTCACTCCCATTGTCTGACGCTGACACTGGTGGAAATCTTAGAAGGCTATAATCCTTAGCATGTACTGCTCCCAAGATGGCTTCTGAGAAGCAATCCTGCTTATTGTGATTTATTTGAGGGGATTGTACCTTCCATTCACCTTCTTGGAATGCCCATTTCTGGCTGGATATAGAAAAGAGAGATCTGGGCAGGAATGGAGAATGGATTAAAGGATGGCACCAGGCCTCAAGGTGTATCACCCACCTAGAGAGAGGCCCTCCGATCCAGTTAGTATCTATGTTGCATTTCTGAGCCAGTGCTTGGATTTTGAAAGGGTGCAGGGACTTTTTACCTACTTCCTGTCTACTTTGGGGGTGACAGGGAGAAGCTAACTCTATTTTGAGTGGTCATAGCACAGAGGATCTTGGATTGTGCTCTTAATCCCATTTTTCCAGTCTTGCAGCTAATAAAAATTGATCCTGAATTCTGAAAGTAGATTATTTAGTTCCTGTTTGGGTGGTGGCCTAAGTTTTCATTTTTTGTGTGTCTTTATATGTAGTGTGTTAGCTTTTTGAGAGACATTGAATGAATAAGGGCCTCTACGCCAGATGCCATTTTTAAACCCAACTTTCTCCGAGTCTTCATTTCTTAAAAGTAAAAAGGCTTTTAGTTAAAAACATGGTTATGTTGATATCCTTGTAGATAACGCATCATGTACATGACAGGAAAGAAAGGTCTATTCAGCTGGGACTAGTTCTGTAAGGCAGAGAGACGGCTAATGAGGACTAGGTTTCATGGAACAAAAGTCCTCATTGTCTGGAGAGACTGCATTGACAGAAAGACTACATTGATGAAACCATCTGATCTTTTAACCCATTCACCTTATGTGGAATGATTCTGTAAATTGTAATGATCCAATAGCAGAGCTTAGAAACACCTGAATGAAAAAACCATGAAACCCCAAGAGCAGATTGTGTTTTCTTTGCTCAAGGGTCAGTTGCTGTGGGATGTTGACCAATTTCCCTGTCTCTCCTGAGGATTGGTGCTGCAGCTCATTTCAGGCATGTGCACTCAGCCCACTATGACTTCATTACCAGGGGACACTTCCCACATGTAGGATGGGAAGAGGATTGCCTTCCTCTAGTCACAAGGATGTTGACAGAGCTGAGTCTTTGCTGCATGGGAACAGCGTGTGGACAAATGTTTGTCACTGGAACAGGACTTGGGCTCCAACATTTGAGTTGCTGAAGCCCAACAAAGTCCTGCAGCCAAATACACAGAGTCCTAGCAGCTTGCTTTACAAAACTTGATTTTAACCAAGTGTCAGTCTAGACTCAGTTTGATGGACTGCCCTGCACGCTGGTGATTTCAGTAAGGGCCAAAGGATGAGTTTGGTTGGGTGGAATAAAAAGATATTTGCAAGTTTGTTTGCTCTCCTTGTTCTTCTCTTTTGCCAGAACTCAAGGACTATAAGCTTGGTTCATTGCATTTTAGTAGAATAGCATGGATGGCTAAGAGGCAGGCTCAAATGAAACAGCTGATGTGTCTTTAAAAGTCTTTTTTGCTGAGGCCACATATTGATTTTTAAATTCATTAAAGTAATTAGGTGTTGGGGTAGGACTAATAAGAAGTTGGTGGTAGTGTATCTGCTCGCTGATACTCCATCATCTGCACAACTCTCAGTAGAGAATTACATATGTGAGAATGCTAATTAGTCCTTCTCAGCGTTGGCATTGAGATTGTGTGGCCAATGATTGAAATGATGATCTCACGGAAATCATTTGTAGGAGCTAGAAAATGTGTATGCCTGTTTCGGTGTGCATGTGTAGATTCTAAAAGTACAGCGTGCTCTCATTCACTCTGGTTGTCAACATTGTGGGCTGCCTAAGTGCTTTTTTTCTTCCTGTATTTTTTCTGTCTTATATCTATCTTACTTCCCTCCTCCACATAGAGAATGAGGAAGAGAAGGAAAAACCTACAGTCAAATCAGATTCTTGAGCTTATTTCTGGTGAATACCATCTCATCAAGAGCGAAATCTGCAAATGGCATTTAGCCTCCCACTATCTCCCTGGAGGCTGAGTCTTATGCTGATAGGAAAGAAAAAGATCGGGCCAAAAATCCTGTTTGTCCCTGATTTCAGGCAACTGGGTTACTTTGGGTTGATTCTGGAATTTCCCCTGATATCATTTGAGTTTCTCTGGTGAGACTTAGACTCTTGATTGGTCTCAAAATCTTGAGGCCATGCTTGATGAATGAGTACAAGTTGGGGTTTTCTGTGGTAACAAACAACCTCAACATCTCAACCACTCACCACCTGAAGCAATTTTCATGGTTCAGGAAGTCAGCTGGAGCCCCGTTGTCTTGCTTGGGATCGGCTGGAGTTGCCTCTGGACTGTAGACTGGCTCTATGTGTCTTCTCATCCTATCATGCAGGTGGAGGGGCAGCCACAGTCTTTCCTTTGTGGAGCAGGTTGTCCTTGTGAAGGAGGGCAGAACGTTGGGATGAATGGGAAAAAAAAAACACCCCTCTTAAAAGCGTCTGCTCAGAACTGGCACACTGACATTTCCATTCACAGTCCATTTGTCAAAGTATTCAATTCACAAGTCCAAGGTCAATGGGGTGAAGCTGTGTACTCTGCCTACTAGAAAGTATGGGCATGTTATGTGAAAATGGGTAAAGGTATGTTTCCCTATTATAGGGAAAGAACAAAGATTTGGAAAAAAAATAAACCTATTCAACCACACAAACCATACAATGACCTGAATAAAGGTTCACCATAATACATGCCTATTTTTACAAGATGTTCTTAGTTCCAAGGTAGTATCATAGGTACTATAATTACAGAAGAGTGCCTGTCTCAATCATGGCCTCATTTAATTTAATTTTCCTAGAAAACTAGAAAAGAAAGAATTATTCCACTACTTCCCACACCTAATGTCTCCATCTGATTATGTATGCACACTAGAGGAGGTATTCAGTTGATTATAGAAGATTTATTGTTTCTCCTCTTCAAGGGGGTGCGTAGTGGAAATTGCTTGGGATCTGTTTTCATATGGACGTGAGTTTCAGTACAACTCAGAAACTAAATAGCTAACAGGAGTTTGGGGCCCTTTTTTGCACCTTTCCAGTCTCCATTTATTTATATATAGCATGGAGACACAGGACCTTCTTTACTGCATAGCTCTGCAGATTAAATGACATATCCTATGCAAATTATCTATTATGACTCTCATAAAAATTAATGTCATTTCCCTTTTCCTAAATCTCATCCATTATCCAAGGTCAGCTTTATATTCCAATGCCTGCTCTAAAACACCTTTAACTTCCTCCTGAATTCATTGAGCTTCTTCTCTTCTGAACGTCTGCGGTTCTCTAGGGGAGGGATCTGTCATCTGCTCCTGGGTTCATGAATGGATTTCAAAAGTTCATACACTGCCTTTCTGTCCTCTGGAATCAATATGAAATGTTTTGTGTATGAACCATATGCATCTTCTCGGGAGAGACTACATTGTATTCATGCGAACAGCAAAATGGTATTGGATCCAGAATAGGTTCTGAACCGTTGAGCAGAGATGAACTATTGTCCCTCGTCATATAACAGCTTGTATGCTGGATATTGTTGCATGCTATTAGCTCCCTTTCTTCATCTATATTGTGACTTTCTTGAGGGAATCAAACATATCCTCCATGACTTATGTATCTTCTATAACTTGTAGCATAGGCTGAACACTTGATGAAAATTCAAGAAATATTTGTTAATTACTCGACTAAGAGTTTTAAAAATACCATCATCATAACCACCAGGGTGACGCTAACAAGTGAAACATTTAACAACGATGCTGAAGGCATGTAGAGGAAAAATAATTTGAAACAAAAACAAACAGAAGACTCTGATGGTAGCAGAGTCAGTCTGTCTGTGGACTCCTTCTGGTCCTGGATGAAGGGTGCCAACAGTCCTTTGTACAATGTCCTACAATATGTCTGTGAAACGTTGCATCAGATGTGATTAAAACATATCTCCATACAGATTAAAACTCACCTTCTTACATTTTCTAAGAGAAATGTGGAAAATGTTAGTGATTATGAGTGTGGCTATAGGTTAAAACTGGAAGAAAAAGGCTGTTGGAGAAGTGACATTTTGACAGAATGTTGGAGTGAAGCAGGGTAAGTCCTGTTAGGGAACTCTGGCTCTCTTTGCAAGCAGAGCCTCTCCTCATCTATAGGCTGATGTTTGGATCCAAACATAATTTGAAAAAAAGGGAGAAAACAACAAATAATGATGAATGAAGTTGTTTGTGCTTTTTCATCCTTTCCCAGGAAGCAAAAGAAATGTAGGATTGACATCGTTAACCAGAATTATAAACCTCACCCAAAAATATTTTCTAGAGTAAACTTCTAAACATCTAAGAATCTTTAACTTAATTGTGAGAACTGAGTAGATTTAAGGAGAAAGGATGATCAGGAAACTCCACAGAAGATGTAAGCAGGTTGACAAAAGGTAGGGAGCAAGCATGTTGTCAAAAGTCAAGGAGGTCCGTTGGTCCTATGCCTCCTATGATTACTTTCATGATTCAGGTCTTTGATTCCACAAGATTTTCAAAGTGGTTTTAGGGGACACATCATCAAGGGCAGCATGGCCATTGAATTCAAAAGACACACTTGCTACATAAAAATTCACAAGCATACATATTCTCAAGTCAATCCTGTAACACTTTCGGAGGGCCAGATCCCGTATGCCTAGCAACAATTCTATTTTTTTGGGTGTGTTTTATCCTTCTTCTCAGCTTCCTTGCTAGGCTTTAGGGAATTAGCAGGACTTACCACCAATTGGATTGCAGAGCTTTTTGGCCCAGAGTGAGGCTTGCTATCATCAGGTATGTAAAATCTTGCCCAGTGTAGTCAGAAGTTAAAATCAAGCCATCATAAACCTGCAGGACTTATGACCCTGAAGGCCCTGGGGGAAGTTTCTTGGACCAGACCTCAATGGAACTTTGCCCAAAACCCCAAATGGGAAATATATATGAACTGATTCTGTGCAGTGTTAAGGCTGAGGCAGCAGCAGAATGCTTTTACAGACTGATACAATGATAGATTAGCACACATTTAATCCTAGGTTGGGAGTTTAGAGGAGTCAGTCTTCCTCAGTCCCTCCTCCCTGTTGTTAATGTTAATAGTCCAGAGTGCTGGGTTGAATGGTAATGGGCATTTTTCTTTTGTGACACAATTATTCTATATTTAAGCCAATTACAAAGTCATTTCATGAAGACAGGAAGTGCCAGTGGGACACTAGTGTGGCTAAAATTTGCTATAGGATTGTAGACTTCTAGTCTAATTGAGGGTGGAGAAATAAAAGGAAATTTTTAAATAGCTATCTGATGACAAAAAATAATAACGTTACATTTAAAAGTGTCTACACATCACTGACTTTAAGAAAATCTGCTCCCATACAAACTTGTATAACAAATAAATTAAGAGCTATTGTTTACATTACACATTCTTTGTTTTTTTGCTAGAGTTTCCATAAAGGATAAGCTTCCTGATTATATCAAATACATATTTGATTTCCAATAATCCAGTGGGTATACTGCTTTTCAGGAACCAACTTACTGTGAAAAGACTTAAGGTATGAACATGTTGAAAAAGACTTAAGGAATAAACACAAAGTTTTTGGCCACAGTTTATGAGAAAGAGGGGAATTACAGGCTGTTTTGAGAAAAGCTGAAGAAACAGTCCCCCATGGTAGAGTCTGTCAATCAGATGTCGTATGAACACGTAATGATGTATTCTGAGTGTGCAAATAATCTAGCTGTACACTCTAATCAGAAAATACAGACGATACGAAAGCTGTAGGGTTTAGCCCTCTTGGTTAGATTCCATATTAAATTCCATATTCCATCAGCGTTTAAGCAAAAACCAAAACCAAAAACCAAAAACAAATTACAGGTCTCCAAATGAGTACTAGAAACCTCCTTTAGATAATTTGCCTCTAACAACAGAGAGTTCTTTGCAGTTGGACATCTCTAAGACGCACAACACACCCTTACCTTAAGTTGTAGGTATTTTAAATTGTCTGACGACTTATAAGCTCTAAATATCAACACTTGTAGCTGGAGATTTCTACATCCTATTCCCATGCCGGTGGAAAATGAGAAGTAAATATGTTTACATACACAGTGGTTCTGCCAGAAGAACTGGAAGCAATGGACCTTGCTCCCAGAGGCATGGGGAAATTGCCCAGGGATTGCTCTAATAGAGGTAGGTTGGCTGCATCAAGGCCTGTGATCTACCTGATTTTTTTCTTGTGGGGCTTTTCTTCCCATCTTTGAGAAGTGCTCTGGAAGTCATTAAGAAGAATAAAAGGAAGCCCTAGGATTCGGAACTGTGCTGTTGTTAGAGACAGTGTGAGTTCAGGGTGGCCTGCTTAGAGTGCAGACTCAGATTTTAGTTCTTAGATGTGTCCAGGATCTCCAATTGCTTAGACTTCTCTGTCCTTTAAGATTTAAGAAACAATGAGTATGAGACCCATTAAAAATATGGTGGTATATCTGGTGTCTTTTCTAACGTATCTAGAGGTTCTTGGTGGTGATGGTGGTAGTGATAGAGGAGTGTGTGTGTGTGTATGTGTATATGTCTAGTGTTGCGGCAGGGGGCTTTCTCTTGGCGCTCTGACTCTCAATTATTACTTGCAATGAATTCTCTGGGCCACCTTGGCTGTTTCTTCCTGTTGTTTTCTTTCACCATGTCGTCTACTGGGCATAATTCCAATCCCCGCTTGTGCCCAATCCTCCCTCTTCTCCCTCCCTTCCCCTTCTCTCTCTTTCTTTCTCTCTCTCTCCCACCCCTACTTCTTTCTTTTCTTTAGAGACAGGGTCTCGCTCTGTTGCTCACACTGGAGTGCAGTGGCCAGTGGCATGATCATAGCTCACTGTAAACTGAAACTCTTGGGCTTTGATGATCCTCTAGCCTCAGGCGCCCAAGTAGCTGCGACTGCAGGTGTGTGCAACTACACCTGTCTATCTTTTAAAAGTGTTTTGTGTAGATATGGGGGTCTCACTTTTTTGCCCATGCTGGTCTTGAATTCTTGGCTTCAAAGGATCCTCCTGTATTGGCCTCCCAAAGCTCTGGCATTACAGGCATGAGCCACCATGCCCAGCCCTAATCCCTTCTTATCCAAAGTGCCCTGACTGTACGGCAGTCTTCACTAACAGTTTGGGACTAGAATTACACAATATAAAAATCAATAATGGAAACTTTACATCTTTCTTCTTATTGTGATAATTTCTGGAATCAGGAATATTTGCTTTGCCACATTGCTGTTTGTCTCCAACTCATTCATCATTCTTCCTTCTTTTCTCCTGCTCACCTCCCTTCTCCTCTTCAGCTTACACCTCGTTTTTCTCCCCTCAAATTCTTACTTATTTTATATAGAGAACAGTTTAGCTAATCTTATGTTTCAATTCAGATCCATCTGAGTTTGTCCTTAACCGCATTTCCAAATAAGCCCACTAAGTCTAAACAAAGATGATTCTCTCCTCGAAGGGATTCTACTACTCGGCGTAGTTAAGTAATTATGTTCAAGGAATTCTCACTTTGCAGCGTCACTTCACCCCTGTTACTCAATCAGTAGAAGTACTTTTTGAACATCTGTGGAAGCCAAGACATCGGAGTATTTTAAATCCACTCCTTCTGTAGGCATGGTAGAGGAGTGGCCCTTTTTTACTGACCACACCAGCTGTGAGGTGGAATCATAAAGGCCCTGGGATTTCTCCTCCGTCAGTTCCATCCCCCTTTTGTCCTAACGAGTAGAAATGGGAAGGACACAGGTTGTTGTTGTTGTTTCCAGTTCTTTTCTAAAATCTCCCTGTGTTTCCAAGAGACTCCTGCTCCCTGTTTCCTCTGCCGTGCCATATGCAAAGCTGGGGACCACATACTCTGCTGAGAACTGTTGCTGTCCTCATCCCAGTTCAGAACCGATGTTTCCCTGCATTGGGCCAGGCCCCGTGAGGACCCTTCAATCAGAGCACCACGAGGTGGCTTTAATCCATTCCAAACACCTCTGTTTACACAAACAGCATTCAAAGTCTGTTTCTAGATCCATTTGTTCCCAAGTCCTTCATGATTAAAGGTTTAAAACTATGCATGTAATTTTCTTTTGTGCTGATATATGTTCTATTGAGCATCTTCTTTTGAAAAAGTAAAACCAGTTTTGCCCATATTGAAGTTTTAATGTAATAGGACCACCTCTATCTACACCCCACCCCACCGTGCCTCATGATCCCCGCAAGTTATATCCAGAATACTTTAGCAATTACTGTATCCACACTCATCAACACTCCCTTTGATGCTGTGCAGTCCATGAGAAGCACTGAAAAGAAGTTTCTGCAGCAGATTTTTACAGTTAAGTTCTCCAACATGCTCCTGGACTTCTGAATTAACATTAGGCTAATAGACTTTTGAGACTAAGACTAAATATTTCATCAAATACTTTTCTTTGTTTCTTGCTGATTATTATCCTTTGCTTAGAGATCTTCACATTGCGTGATTTGTTCTTTGTCCTTCAAAATTACTTCAGCAGAGGAATGGCTCCTCCCAGGAATCTGTGGGCATCTGTTATTTTCTTGGCGATTTTCAGTTTTTCTACTTTTGAATTTTGTTTCCATGGCCATCAGAAACTTTTTAAATAGCACTTGCAAAGTTTTCGGTGCCTTTGTATTTATCAAAAAGCAAGCACTTCCAGATATAACAGAAAGAGAGGCATCGAATGTGGACTAACACAGAGAGGACCATTGAACCTAAAATACGACCAGTGACAGCACCTGTGGTGGCCGGTAGAGTTCACAGTATTTTGCTTTGGGATATCACTTTATGACTGTGAATGTATATATGCTGAAAGTCTGTAAGGAGATGATATCTATGTATCTCTCTTGCTTCTGAAGTGTTCTTGAGGGATCCCTAGCAGCAGGGTCAATGTGCAGTATCAGTCTGGGATACATAGTTAGCATTCCTGATTGAATCTCTATTCTGAGATGTACTGATTAATTCTGTGCCTTATGGGCAGCTAGTTTATTTTCCAGAGACCTCCCTCTCAGGTGCTGGCAGAGATTTCTTCTGCCTTTCTTTTTTCAGGAGCCTTCATCTCTGAGACCCAGTGAGGAGTGGAGAGAGGAAGTAAAGAGAACATTATCAGTATTTCTACTGAAGTATCTTTCTTCCAGATGGCCTAGATGATCTTGTGCACACACTTTCCTAGTGGCCACGCTCCTTATTCCAGTGTTCCCAAGAAAATATTTCCAGATCAGGTTCTTATCCTGATCCTTGTTAGAGTGATGAATTAATATCAGGACTTTTTCCTCTATTTCTCTCTAGACTAGACAGTCCCCAGTGACAAAATGGAATGACTGAATATTTCACTGAAGATTCAGTGAAACCTTTGCTATTCCACTGCCTCTCTATCCCAGGGGAATCACAGAGGGAGTAGGAGTAGAGGAACTAGATGTAGTCTCAGACCAAACCTTGTCTTGCGCCTGCTTGATACACTCATGGACCCAGAAGATCTTTGTTTCACTAATTTTATAGGATTTTGCCCTATAGCTTAACCCAAAAGATGCCAAGACTTTACGATAAATAGTTACCCTGGAAACTCAGGGAAACCCAGGATAAACCTAGAGTATGAAATCATTGTTTAGAATGTCCCTGGCCTGCTCTTTCTAATTCTTGGTTAACGCTTTTTGGACAGGCTCTCTGTTGCTGAGGAGGAGGCCTGAAACTGCACATGCTTCATAAACAGATGAGAAGTCAAACTGCTTCAGAGGGGACCCAACCTACAGGCAAAGAGCCCTGCTTTGAACTTCATCAAAATGCTTTGTTTAGCTTTCATTCCATACCAAATAAAATGCAAACCTATGCCTGTCTCTCCTGTGTACTCTCAGCCTCATACCTGTTAACATCTTTGGTTCTTCAGTTCACAAGTGTCACATGCACATTTCTTGGACCCATTTTGTTCTGGGAATTGTTGCACAGCACCACCTCATATAAAAAACAAGAAAGAACAGTAAGACAGCTGTTTGCTGTCATGATCACGATTAGTGTTTCTATGGCATATTTTTTCCACCCTTACTACTTTTAACCGGTTTGTGTCTTTACATTAAGATTCATTTTTTTTTTCTTTTTGAGACAGAGTTTCACTCTTGTTGCCCAGGCTGGAGTGCAATGGCATGATCTTGGCTCACCACAACCTCTGCCTCCCAGGTTCAAGTGATTCTCCTGCCTCAGCCTCACAAGTAGCTGGGATTACAGGTATAAGCCACCATGCCTGGGTTTTTTTTTGTTTTTGTTTTTGTTTTTGTATTTTTAGTAGAGACGAGGTTTCTCCATATTCGTCAGGCTCGTCTCGAACTCCTGACCTCAGGTGATCTGCCCGCGTTGGCCTCCCAAGTGCTGGGATTACAGGCATGAGCCACCATGCCTAGCTAGATTTATGTTTTTTTAAAATAGACAACATAGAGTTGATCTTGCTTTTTTATTCATTATGAAAATCTCCACCTTATTGTAGTTTACTTCATTCACACTTAAGGTGATTATTAATCTGGTTGGGTTTAAGTCAGCCATCTTGCTGTTCATTTTTTATTTGTCACATCTGTTCTTTCTTCCTTGTTTTTCCTCATTTTCTGCCTTCTTTGGATTAATTTAGAATTTTTCATGATTTTATTTTATGACCACTTAATAGCTCATTCTCCAGAACTTGTTGATTTAGTTTTTAATAGCTGCTGTAGATTTACAGTCTTCCTCTTAAAATTTTCACTTTCTATTTTAAAATGATACTATACTATTTCATGTATAGAGAACCTTACCACAATACGTTCTCATTTCTATTGTCAGTACTTTGGCTATTAAAGTCATATATAGTATTAAACTCATAATACATTTTTCTTATTTTTACTTTAAACGTACATATGTCATACATTTCACAATACATTTCTACTAGTTTTGCTATATCTCTTAAGTAAAATAAAAATGGAAACTTTTAAAATATTTATTCAAATAGCATTGCTGGAGTGCTCATGCTTTGACTGGAAATGAATTCTCTCTGATTTTTCTGTTTGTCTGAAAACGTCTATATTGTTCCTTATTTTAGAAAGAAATTTTTCCTTGATTTGGAATTATAGATTCATAGGTATTTTATTCTGTTTTCTTTTTAACTTTAAGCACTTTAAGTATGTTATTCCTTTGTCTTTGGGCTTCATAGTTACTGCCAAGAAATCTATTATATGTGTTACCCTAGTTTCACTTAAGTAATGTTAAGCAATGGCCATCTTTTTTGTTCCTCTGCTTTTAAGATTTTTCTTTTATGCCTTTTTTTTTTTTTAAACACAGAGTCTTGCTCTGTTGCCCAGGCTGGAATGCAGTGGTGTGATCTCGACTCACTGTAACCTCTGCCTCCCAGGTTCAAGTGATTCTCCTGCCTCAGCCACCTGAGCAGCTGGGACTACAGGTGTGCGCCACCACACCCAGCTAATTATTTTTGTATTCCTAGTAGAGATGGGGTTTTGCTGTGTCAGCCAGGCTGGTCTCAAATTCCTGATGTCACGTGATCCACCCGCCTAGGCCTCCTAAAGTGCTGGGATTACAGCACCTGGCCTCTTTCATGACTTTTTAAAAGAAATGTGATTAGTATGTACTGTACCTTGAATTATTTTTTCATTTTTGTTTTGTATATAGTTTTCTTTGGGTTATTGAGCTTTTTGTATCATCAAATTTGGAACAAATTTCAGCCATTATGTCTCCGAAAATTTTTCTTCTTTCACTCCTTCTGTTCTCCCCTTCACAGATTATAAAATACATGTTAGACCCCTTGCTGTTATCTCACAAATCCGAGAGATCATTCATTTTTCAGTCTTTTACCCCTATTTCTGCTTCATTTGGATAATTTGTATTACTGTGTCTTCAGTTTTACTAATCTTTTCCTTTGGAGTGTTTAAACCTTTTCATTTAAGATACTGTTGGGTTTTTTCCCTAGATATTTCATTTGGTTTATTTTTATATTTTCCATTTATATCCTCACTATGTTCATGTGTTTTATTAAATACTTGAATGTAGTTAAAATAGTTGTTTTAATACCTTTGATTGCAATTTCATCATTTTCAGCATTTGCTGATCCATTTCTTTTGAAACATTTTTATCTTGGTTATGAGTTGCATTTTCTTGCTTTTGGAGTATTTAATAATATATTGGTATATGCTGAAATTTGTGACTATTATGTCATCAACTGGATTTTGTTGTCATCCTTTAAAGAGTCCTGGTATTTCTTTTGGTGTTCGTTTGCTGTTCATTTTTATCCTCTTGAGACTTTTTTAAACTTATTAGGGTGATTGTAGAGTATCCTACAATACTTTACAGGTATTTAAATCTCCTTCTAAAGTATAGCCTTTCTGGTGTTTCTACTGAATGCCTGAAGTGGTCAAGACTTTCTGTCTCATCTTGTCAGGAATATAATACCTCCTATTAGTTTCTGTTTCATATATATTTTTCATTGGGTTCATTGAGCTTTTTGTATTATCAAATTCAGAACAAATTTCAGCCATTATTTCTCCCCAAATTTTTATTCTTTCACTCCTTCTGTTCTCTCACTTCTTGGACTGTAAATATACATATGTTAGACCCCTTGTTATTATCTATCACATCACATTCATTTTTCAGCTCAGCCCCAGGTGAACTCTGGAAACCATTCAGTTCGTAACTCCTGAGCTGCTGCTTACCTAGTCCCTTGATTTTCCGCCCTATGCATAAGATCTTAGTATTCAGCTAAGACTCAAGAGGACTTCTATGCAGATTTCAGAAACTATTTTTCTGCATAGGGCTCCCCCAACTTCCTTGCAACTTTTAGCTATTTTAGGCTTCCTGAAGTCTGAGTCTCTATCTCCTTAAGTTAGTAAACCTGCCATGCCATGCTTGGGAGATCCCCACCTTACTTCATGGTCTGCAATATGATTTCAAGCAGAAAGCAAGCGTAATTGCGGGACTCATCTTTCTTTTTTCCTTTTTCTCAGAGGTCAGAATCCTGCTGTGCATGTTGGCCAATGGCTGCAAACAGCTGTTTCATTTCCTGCCCCCCCCCCAAGCTTTCTAATTATTTGAGGAAGGGAAATCAAATCTTTGCTACATCTTCACAGCTGAAAGTAGACTGTGCAGCTGGGATTAAGTTCAGAATATAGAGGTGGAGTGAGTATTCTGAATTATCCAGGTGGGCCCAATGTAGCCACAGGTGCCCTTTATAAGTGCAAGGAGGCAGAAGAGCCAGTCAAAGAGTGAGAGATGATGACAGATGCGGAGAGTGGAGTGCTTATGAGAAAAGGCATTCTGGCAGCCTCTAGAGACTGGAAAAAGCAAAGGAAAGATGAGAGATTTTCCTCTAGAGCCACCAAAAGGAATGCAGCTTTGCCAACACCACAATCTTGCTGTTGTAAGACACATTTCAGACGTCTCCCCTCCAGAGCTGTAAGAAAATAGATTTGTGTTGCTTTAAACCACTGTTTGTGGCTATTTGTTACAGCAACAATAGGAAACTAATACAGTTTTTTCTTAATTATACTTTAAGTTCTGGGGTACCTGTCCAGAATGTGCAGGTTTGTTACAAAGGTATACCTGTGCCATGGTGGTTTGCTGCATCCATCACCCCGTCATCATTAGGTATTTCTTCTAATGCTGTCCCTCCCCAATCATCCCACTGCCTACTATCCCTCCCCTAGCTCTCCACCCACCAGCGGGCCCCAGTGTGTGATGTTCCTCTCCCTGTGTCCATGTGTTCTCATTATTCAAGACCCACTTATGAGTGAGAACATGCAGTGTTTGGTTTTCTGTTCTTGTGTCAGTTTGCTAAGAATGATGGTTTCAGCTTTATCCATGTTGCTGCAAAGGATGTAAACTCATCCTTCTTTATGGCTGCATAGTATTCTATGGAGAATATGTGCCAAATTTTCTTTATTCAGTTTATCATTGGTGAGCATTTGTGTTGGTTCCAAGTCTTTGCTATTGTAAACAGTGCTACAATAAATAAACGTGTACATATGTCTTTATAATAGAATGAGTTATAATCCTTTGGGTATATACCCACTAATGGGATTGCTGAGTCAAATGGTATTTCTGTTTCTAGATCCTTGAGGAATCACCACACTGTCTTCCACAATGGTTGAACTAATTTACACTCCGACCAACAGTGTAAAAGCATTCCTGTTTCTCCACATTATCTCCAGCATCTGTTGTCTCCTGTTTTTTTAATGATCACCATTCTAACTGGCGTGAGGTGGTATCTCAAAGTGGTTTTGATTTGCATTTCTCTAATCAGTGATGATTAGAACTTTTTTTCCTAGATGTTGGTTGCATAAATGTCTTCTTTTGAAAAGTGTCTGTTCATATCCTTTGCCCACTTTTGAATGAGTTTGTTTTTTTCTTGTAAATCTGTTTTAGTTCTTCGTAGATTCTGGATGTTAGCCCTTTGTCAGATGAGTAGATTGCAAAAATGTATTCCCATTCTGTTGGTTGCCAGTTCACTGTAATGAGAGCTTCTTTTGCTGTGCAGAAGCTCTGGAGTTTAATTAGATCCCAATTGTCTATTTTGGCTTTTGTTGCCATTGCTTTTGGTGTTTCAGTCATGAAGCTCTTGCCCATGCCTATATCATGAATGGTACTGCTTAGGTTTTCTCCTAGGGTTTTTTATGGTGTTAGGTCTTATGTTTAAATATTTAATCTATCTGGAGTTAATTTTTGTATAAGCTGTAAGGAAGGGATCCAGTTTCAGCTTTCTGCATATGGCCAGCCAGTTTTCCCAACAAAATTTATTAAATAGGAAATCTTTTTCCCATTGCTTTTGTCAGATTTGTCAAAGATCAGATAGTTGTAGGTGTGTGGTGTTATTTCTGAGACTTCTGTTGTGTTCCATTGATCTATATCTCTGTTTTGGTACTAGTACCATGCTGTTTTAATCACTGTAACCTTGTAGTGTAGTTTGAAGTTTGGTAGAGTGATGCCTCAAGCATTGTTTTTGTTGTTGTTGTTTGTTTGTTTTTTGTTCATTTGTTTTTGCTTAGGATTGTCTTGGCTATGCGGGCTGTTTTTTGGTTCCATATGAAGTTTAAGGTGGTTTTTTTCCAATTCTGTGAAGAAAGTCAATGGTAGCTTGCTGGAGATAACATTGAATCTATAAATTACTTTGGGCAGTATGGTCATCTTCATGATATTGATTCTTCCTAATGAGCATGGAATGTTTTTCTATCTGTCTGTTTACTCTCATTTCCTTGAGCAGTAGTTTGTAGTTCTCTTTAAAGAGGTCCTTCACATCCCTTGTTAGTTGTATTCCTAGGTATTTTATTCTCTTTGTAGCAATTGCGAATGGGAGTCACTCATGATTTGACTCTCTTTTTGTCTACTAGTGGTATATAGGAATGCTTGTGATTTTTGCACATTGATTTTGTATCCTGAGACTTTGCTGAAGTTGCTTATCAGCTTAAGGAGATTTTGGGATGAGACAATGGAGTCTTCTAAATATACAATCATGTCATCTGAAGATAGAGACAATTTGATTTCCTCTTTTCCTAATTGAAGACCCTTTACTTCTTTTTCTTGCCTGATTGCCCTGGCCAGAACTTCCAATACTATGTTGAATAGGCATGGTGAGAGAGGGCATTCTTGTCTTATGTCAGTTTTCAAAGGAAATGCTTCCAGTTTTTGTCTATTCAGTATGATATTGGCTGTGGGTTTGTCATAAATAGCTCTTATATTTTGAGGTACATTCCACTGATACCTAGTTTATTGAGAGTTTTTAACATAAAGGGGTATTGGATTTTACCATAAAGGCCTTCTCTGCATCTATTATCATATTTTGTCTTTGGTTCTATTTATGTAATGGATTATGTTTGAGCATGTTGAACCAGCCTTGCATCACAGGGATGAAGCTGACTTGATTGTGATGAATAAGCTTTTTGATGTGCTATTGGATGCAGTTTGCTAGTATTTTATTGAGGATTTTTGCATCAATGTTCATCATGGATATTGGCCTGAAGTTTTCTTTTTTAGTTGTGTCTCTGCCAGGTTTTGGTATCAGGATAATGTTGGTCTCATAAAATGAGTTAGGGAGGATTCCGTCTTTTTGTATTGTTTGTAATAGTTTCAGAAGGAATGGTACAAGCTCCTCTTTGTACCTCTGGTAGAATTAGACTGTGAACCCATCTAGTCTTGGACTTTTTTCGTTAGTAGGCTATTAATTTCTGCCTCAATTTCAGACTTTGTTATTGGTCTATTCAGGGATTCAACTTCTTCCTGGTTTAGTCTTGGAAGATGTAAATGTCCAGGCATTTATCCATTTCTTCTAGATTTACTGGTTTATTTGCATAGCAGTGTTTGTAGTATTCTCTGATGGTAGTTTGTATTTCTGTGGAATTGGTGGTGATAGCTCCTTATCATTTTTTATTGCATTTATTTGATTCTCTCTCTTTTCTTCTTTATTATTCTAGCTAGTGGTCTATCTATTTTGTTGAACTTTTCAAAAAACCAGCTCCTGGATTCATTGATTTTTTGAAGGGCTTTGGTGTCTCGGTCTTCGTCAGTGCTGCTCTGATGTGAGTTATTTCTTATCTTCTGCCAGCTTTTGAATTTGTTTGATCTTGATCCTTTAGTTCTTTTAATCATGACGTTTGGGTATCAATTATAAATCTTTCCTGCTTTCTCTTTTGGGCATTTAGTGCTATAAATTTCCCTCTAGACACGGCTTTAAATGTGTCCCAGAGATTCTGGTATGTTGTCTCTTCTTTCTCATTGGTTTCTAAGAACATCTTTATTTCTGCCTTCATTTCATTATTTATCCAGTAGTCATTCAGGAGCAGGTTGTTTGGTTTCCATGTAGTTGTGTAGTTTTGAGTGAGTTTCTTAATCCTGAGTTATAATTTGATTGCACTGTGGTCTGAGAGACTGTTTGTTATGATTTCCATTCTTTTTCATTTGCGGAGAAGTGTTTACTTCCAATTATGTGGTCAGTTTCAGAATAAGTGTGATGTGGTACTGAGAAGAATGTATATTCTGTGGATTTGGGGTGGAGAGTTCTGTAGATGTCTGTTAGGTCCCCAGATCTGAGTTCAGTCCTGGATATACTTGTTAATTTTCTGTCTCTTTGATCTGTCTAATATTGAAAGTGGGATGTTAAAGCCTCCCACTATTATTATGTGGGAGTCTCTCTTTGTAGATCATTAAGAACTTACTTCATGTTTCTGGGTGCTCCTGTATTGAGCACATATATATTTAGAATAGTTAGCTCTTCTTGTTGTATTGATCCCTTTACCATTATGTAATACCCTTCTTTGTCTCTTTTGACCTTTGTTGGTTTAAAGTCTGCTTTATCAGAGACAAGGATTGCAACCCTTGCTTTTTTTTTGCTCTCCATTTGCTTGGTAAAGCTTCTTCCATCCCTTTATTTTGAGCCTATGTGTGTCTTTGCACATGAGATGGGTCTCCTGAATACAACACATCAAGGGGTCTTCAGTCTTTATCCAATTTACCAGTCTGTGTCTTTTGATTGGGGCATTTAGCCCATTTATATTAAAGTTAATATTATTATGTGTGAATGTGATCTTACCATTTTGATGCTAGCTAGTTGTTTTTACCATGAGTTGATGCAGTTTCTTCATAGTGTCAATGATCTTTACAATTTGCTATGTTTTTGCAGTAGCTGGTATTGGTTGTTCTTTTCCATGTTTAGTGCTTCCTTCAGGAGCTCTTGTAAGGCAGGCCTGGTGGTGACAGTCTCTCAGCATTTTCTTGCCTGTAAAGGATTTTATTTCTTCTTCACTGATAAAGTTTAGTTTGGCTGGATATGAAATTCTGGATTGAAAATTCTTTTCTTTAATAATGATAAATATTGGCCACCACTTTCTTCTGGCTTGTAGGGTTTCTGCCGAGAGCTCCACTCTTAGTCTGATGGGCTTTGTTTTGTGGGTAACCCAACCTTTCTCTCTGGCTGACCTTAGCATTTTTTTCTTCATTTCAACCCTGGTGAATTTGAAGATTATGTGTCTCAGGGTTGCTCTTCTTGAGGAATATCTTTGTGGTGTTCTCTGTATTTCCTGAATTTGAATGTTGCCCTGCCTTGATAGGTTGGGGAAGTTCTCCTGGATAACATCCTGAAGAGTGTTTTCCAACTTGGTTTCATTCTCCCCTCACTTTCAGGTACACTGATCAAACATAGATTTGATATTTTCACTTAATCCCATATTTCTTGGAGGCTTTGCTCATTTCTTTTAACTCTTTTTTTCTCTAATCTTGCCTTCTCACTTTATTTCACTGAGTTGACCTTCAATCTCTGATATCCTTTCTTTCGCTTGATTGATTCAGCTATTGAAACTTGTGTATGCTTTACAAAGTTCTTGTGCTGTGTTTTTCAGCTCCGTCAAGTTGTTTATGTTCTTTTTTATGTTTGTTATTCTAGTTAGCATTTAGTCTAACCTTTTTTTAAGGTTCTTAGCTTGCTTGCATTGGGTTAGAACATGCTCCTTTAGCTTGGAGAAGTTTGTTGTTCCCCACCTTCTGAAGCCTGCTTCTGTCATTTCATCAAACTCATTCTCCATCCAGTTTTGTTCACTTGCTAGTAAGGAGTTGTGATCCCTTGGAGGAGAAGAGTTGTTCTGATTTTTGGAGATTTCAGCCTTTTTGAGCTGGTTTCTTCCCATCTTTGTGGATTTATCTACTTTGGTCTTTGAAGTTGTTGACTTTTGGGTGGTGTTTCTAAGTGGATGTCCTTTCTGTTGATGTGAAACTATTTCTTTCTGTTTACTAGTTTTCTTTCTAGCAGTCAGGCCCCTCTGCTGCAGGTCTGCTGGTGTTTGCTGGAGGTCCACTCCAGACCCTGCTTGCCTGGGAATCACCAGCAGGGTTTGCAGAACAGCAAAGATTGCTGCCTGTTCCTTCCTCTGGTAACTTTGTCCCAGAAGAGTACCCACCAGATGCCAGCCAGAGTTCTTCTGTATGAGTTGTCTGTCAGCCCCTTCGGGAAGGTGTCTCCCAGTCAGGATACATGGGTGTCAGGGAGCCACTTGAGGAGGCAGTCTGTCTGTTATCAGAGCTCGAGCACTGTGCTGGGAGATCTGTCGCTCCCTTCAGAGCTGCCAGGCAGGGACATTTAAGTCTGCTGAAGCTGAATGCACAACTGCCCCTTTTCCCAGGTGCTCTGTCCCAGGAAGGTGGGGGCTTTACTTATAAGTCCCTGATGGGCTGCTGCCTTTTTTCAGAGATGCCCTGCCCAGCAAGAAGGGAGTCTAGTGACTCCATCTGCCTGCCTGCAGAACCCTTTCTGAGCTGCCATGGGCTCAGCCCAGTTTCTGTGTAAACTTCCTGGTGACTTTGTTTACACAATGAAGTTAAAACAGACCAAAGTTACTTTAGGTCAAGACAGAACCTATAATTTCATTTACCTTTTCCCAGTTTTTATGTTGTCTAGATATTTAGTTCTGTTTTGATTTCTT